>BHFT01015401.1:0-55343 GCA_004320025.1 Laticauda laticaudata | reverse complement strand
CATTTTAAATAATTCAACAGAAAAGACCCCTATACACAGTATAGGGGTCATTGCACCATCCTTCCCAGGTACAGAATCAAAAGGGGAGCAGAGCCCTTGCAGGAAGATAAGCTTGCCTGAGGTGCTTTTTTCCTTTTTTATTATTATTATTTTATTTTTTTATATATATTTATATAAATTTATATAATAACATATCTCATATAATATATAATATATATAAATATAATTATATAATAATATTGTATAAATTATATAAATAATTATTCCAAAATAATTCTGAGTTTACTTTGAAACGTTTTCGCTTCTCATCAGGAGGATCTGCAGCCAACACAAACATACCTGCCCACTTCAAACCCAAGAATACACTAAGGTAGGAGCTGGTCCACCCCAAGGATAAAAGATAAATCACCCCAGACACAAACTGAGCAACGTGGTATATGCGGTACAGTGCAGTGGGATACGTGCAGATCTATACATTGGGAAAACAAAACAACCGCTTTGCAAATGCATGCCACGATATCGGAGAACAAACCCATTAGGACGAGATTCAATAGTCCATCTGCATTTAAAAGACACAGGCCACTCTTTTGAAGACAACAAAATCCACATTTTGGACAGAGGACCACTGGTTTGAAAGGGATCAAAGAGGCCATCTAGGTCAAAACTGAACAGCCCTCATTCAACAGAGCGGGAGGGATACAACATCATCTATCTCCAGTCTACAACACAGTCCTTTCAGCAGTTCCAAGAAGGCTCCACACCTATTTGCATCACTCAGGTGACCCTGAGGAGGAGACAGATAAACCTCCAGGTGGACTCAAGGACTCTCTAAAAGAATGCAATTGACCAGCTGTCTGCAAGGAGGATAAACCCTTCTATTCCCCACCATCCAGTTAGAACTGAATAAGCTTCTTGAATGACAATTGAAACATTTCCATAGAAAAAACAGAAAGTCCAATTGCCTCTTGAATAAAGAGGAAAAAGCACCTTTAGAACACCCACGATCTAAGAATCTATAGACATAAGCTTTCCTGGTTTACTGAAGTTGAGGTATCTGTTGTTTTCTGTTTATTATATTTTGTATTTCTAAAGCACCCATTTGCTTCAAGGAGGAGCTCTTGGTGGTGTACAGTAAAATATTGGCATATAAAACAGTATATAAAATTAACTTTACAATATTAAAATAAGTGCTAATGCAGCTTTTGGAAGCCTTGCTCTCAGCAGTTGTGTCAAACATGGGGCAGTTTGAGGAAAGACAAGTAACAACTGCCACCCGGTTTTAAATTGCAGATCTCTGCAGAGTTTACAATGCTAAATAGATTGGATTTTTCTCCAGGATTCATTTGTGGAGCCTGATGTTTTGAATTCACTACCTGATAGCTTGATGAAAGGACATTTACTTTAAAATACATATTCTGGTCAGGTGTGTCTGTGTGTCCTCAATTGGCCCATTGGGAATGAGCCATTAAACACAGAGGAATTGTTTGTAACTACATTTGTCACAATTAAGCAATGATTTGGGTAGAAAAGAATAGGAGTCCTATAGGACCTTTCAAGCCTGCCAACGCACTTGCTTCAAAACCAAATTAACTGAGAAATTAATGCAATATTCACCAGGCAGAGAATAATTCATAATAAACTGTTAAGATATTGTGCATATGAAAGTCTGCTATAGCCGAGTTTGTCCCTATTTATGTATGCATGTACTATTTATTCATTCATTCAATTCCTCTTGATGTCCATCTCAGTCAATGACTCTTGGTGGCTTACAATTCAAATGCATGGTTTACTCAATAGTTAAATCTTCTTAAGTGCCATGGAACTAGTTTGTACCATTCAATACTAGTCAGTGCAAATGGGAGGATTTCATTGGTTTATAGTTGCTCAATCTGTGAACAAAACACTTGCATTTACTACTGTAGACTGCAGCTGACTTCAACACTTCCCGGAAGCATTTCTCTTATCGTACCCTAATGCTCCACTAAAATAATTTTATAATTCATAATTAATCATTTTATAATAAAATTAGTGTGTACTAAAGTAACTGTCTGAATGAAAATATTTTTGGGGCATTATGGAGTCCATTCTTTAGACCAAGGTTTAGTCAAGATCGCAGCTACCGAATTCCTTGAATAACTGCAATCCAAATATTAGCCATGTTTGCCTTTGTGGAATAGGTTTCATGTAACTTGCTGTATGAAACAGCAGTAACATGCACAAGAATGCTTTTTATCAACAGTTCCAGTTGGATTTCTAGAAATTTAATTCTTTGAATGGAAGACAGAGGTTTGACTTTCGCACAAATCTATGTAAATAAACACACTGATTTCACCTTCTTTCCCTTCCATATATTAAATGCAGCTGAATATGGTTGGATAGGAGCTGCTCTATAAATACCATCCTGTAATAAGAACAATCAGGCCTGTTGTGATATTAAACATTCTATTAAACCTTAATTTCTCTTCTGCATATGCAAGCACATATTTTTATCTTCCCTTTTCAATATAATAATCACATATTAATGAAAACAAATGCAGAAGTAAATCAGCAAGAATAATTCAAAGAACATTATGATCTGGCAACACACTTACTTCATAACCAAATTAACTGAGAAATGAATGCATTCAGGAGACAAAGAAGAAAATGAATAATAAACTGTTAAATATTGTATGTACAAAAGTCTGGTGCAGCAGAGTTTGTCCCAAAAGCAGCATGTGAGCTTCTTGGCTGAATAGGGATATTGGGCAGAGTCATCATGTGAATTGGCCATGGGAGGTTGTCCCATTTTGAAGACAGAGCACTAACGGGTCCCATGGCCGAATCCTCCTCTGTGAGCTCCAAGCAAGACCCTAGAGCCATGTTTTCATACCTTTCTGAAAGGCAAGGACCCTACCAGTTGGAATTCTTTAGCAGATGGGGTCCATAACATACCTCCCCTGCCTGACCTGGTGGGATGGACTGACGAAATGCAATGAAGAATATCCTATAGGTAACTTGACCCCATGCCCAGCTGTAAAGGGCATAACTAACATCTTGAATTGGACCAGAAAATAATTGGCACGCAGTGATGTTTATGCAACAAATATGTTACACCTCACCCTGCCCACAAGGCTGCATTATTATGCTTCCTTATACTTTTCAGGGGTATCCCATGTAGAGTGTATTGTAACAGTCCAAATAGATGACCAGTGACCTATCCAGGAAAAGATTCAAACATCGAAAAGTGACAGCAGAAGACCTTAGTTGTCCATCAAGTCTGCTGTTTTGAGTTTTTGTCATTTTTATATATATAAATTTAATATTTAAATTAGTTATTTTACTATGTAATATTTGCCAGATCAGAGAAGTGAGGTTTTTTTACCCATTTAATAGAATTTATTTCCAGGTAGTATGTGTTTCTCAATACATGGGGTTTTCAGTTCCTATTATGCACACCCTAGAACAGGAGTGTCAAACTCGTGGCCCACGGCCCAGATCAGATGTGTCACATGCTAGCAACCCCCACCCCCAGTTTAGTGACGGGGAAAACAGTCACGATACGTCACGTGACAACAATGTGACGCTGTGAGTTTGACATTCCTGCCCTAGAACGAAAGGAGATACAGTTCAACACATTGCACAAACCAAAAGGTTGGGAAGACCGTGCAGCCTGTAGGCTAAAGCTGAGGTTAAGGCATCATCATAGCAAATCAATTGAGGAAAAAAGGTTTAGCAAAAGTGAACATTTTAATAAAGGAGGGGAGCTGTTTCGATATCTCACTTTAAAATTTCCTCCCCCTCTTCCCCTTTTAAAAAATCCTCAGCTTACTTCCTAGGATCTGCTGTAAGTGCGAGAGATTAAACTGTTGATTTTTTTAGATGGCCATTGTGCTTTATCAGATTGTGTTAATTACGTATCCTTCAAAACAAGGATAAAAACATTGCTGCCATTTGGATAGCAGGCCAATGCCAACATGATGGATATGATCCTGGTCACCCTGCGCTGTTGATCCTTTTAATTGGCCTCTTTAAATGTTTTATGCAGCAAGAAAGAAATTCAATCAGCGCCAGGAACTGCTGATTCCTATGAAAAAAGAGAATGTTTGATAAACCTTATAATGTCACCTACAGTATCACTGCACATTAGCCCAAATGCCAGAACCTAGTATATCCCTTCCTGGTGGTTCTGCATACTGAACAGTAAAACTGTGAATAATAAGGGCCTGATTATACAAAAAGGACTCTTGCCCCATGGGTATGAATGATGAACTACTCCATTAAAAATTACGCGATGCCAGTGTCAGCCTTACATCAGCAAAATGAGTAGGTACCCCAAAAAAAAAAAATGTAGAGAGATGTTTCGCATTTGGATGGAACTTTGGCATTAACTTTTTTTGCAGCAAAGAGTACTTTGGATGGGATCATGGTCAGCAGCAACGCCTCTCTCTGGCATCAGGAATTGTTGGTGTTCCTCAGCAATATCTTTGCTGACGTTACCATTGAAAGTAATATAACATTCATGCAGAGTTTTACTCATCTGAGTTGTTTCTCACAGTTCAGAAGGAAATTTAAATATTTTGGGAAAACCTTACTAAACTTCATTTGACAGGTTTGGAGATCTTGAAGCACCCAGAGAGATTCATTATAAAATTTTACATAGAAATAATCAAGTGCCAACATTCATGGTTTCGTCTGAGAAAGAAGCAGATAGAATAGAATAGAATTCTTCATTGGCCAACTGTGATTGGACACACAAGGAATTTGTCTTTGGTGCATGAATAAGATTACACTGGTACACTGAAGAAAATTAGAATCTGTCTTGCATTTACTGTTCATTTTTTGGAACTGCATGTTGGACTAGCTCAGGAATCATTTTCTTGTGAACCTATGACTGCAGGTCGATATATTTAGAGCCCAGCATTGGAATTGATGTAAGGGATAACACATTGATTCTGATCCCAGGCCTGTGACATTGAGGAGGTGAAATAATCATCATAAAGTCACTAGAAGATGGATGGTGTTATACCTGAATCAACATTGTGTCATAAATGGAGTACCATTCAATTTTCAGTTAGTTAGCAACAACTTTTTTTCCTTTAAGAAACCAATATTCCAATTGTAAAATTCAAGTGGTATGATAATTGTAGTACATACTACCCCTGGAGATTCTTTATGTAGTTTGGGCTAGATGTGCTTTTCCATCTTAACCTAGCTCCTAGAGTTCTTTGGGAATAAAATACAAAGAAAAGAATATCATGGACTGACCTTAGCAATTTGGAGGAGAAGTAGGATATTCATGTAATAAATAAAAAGTATAATTTATCGCTGTAATTTATTCAAGGAAAGAGAAATAATCAATTTTGAATTGATAAGTACATCAAAATACATTTATTGATTCGTTTTAAAGATTTATATTCTATTTTATAAATCAACAATTTGTTCCCAAAGCAGCTTGTAAATAATGCTTCTTAAAATCAAGACCATCGACTGAGGCAAGGGTAAGGATTCCATGGACAATTTATAATCCTCATTCCTAAATTGCTCTCCCGGAGTACCCGCAGGAAAACAGTCAGCTTTGGCTGACACAGCTTTTAGCATTTTCCTTCTTGTTTTACCATATCCACCTGTGGTTGTCACGAGTCACTGGAGCATATATCCAGAGCCATGACGAAGAACTGAAAGGGATTGCCTCAATCAGAACTATGCAGTCAGACAATGTTAAAATAAGTTAATGAAAAAAATGAGAAGCAAGCTAGGCAGCAAGCTAGAAATTGGGAGACCGTGAATTCTAGTTCTGACTGAGGAACGAAGCCAGTGTTTCCCTCTCAGTCCTAAGAAGAAGGAAATGGAAATGGAAAACTATTTCTGAAATCTTGCCGACTGCATGGACTACTGCAATTTCGTTGGCAAGAGAAAAGTAAAGTGCACTTGTCCATGCACTTACTGACAACAACCTGACAACAGTACCTGTTGCACAATGTGGACACTATAATTAAAACTTGATGCCATCAATTCATTTCAGAAGGCAGAAATCTCCACTTCAGACAGCTGTACATAACACATAATGTGGGGTTAGGGTTGGGATAGAGAGTCATTATCGGGCTGGTAACAAAGTGGCAGTATCAAGGTCATACGTTGAATTGGCATTTACTGATTTTTCATATGTTCTTAGTGTGATTTAAAACGATATCAATCCTATTATCTACAGTTTCAATGTATTTTCCTTTCTAAGTGTAAACAATTGGAATTCAGAGTTGGTATCAGAAGGAATTCATAGAGTAGCAAAGAAAAGGATTATGTGACTCCAAATCAGATAATTACTCATTGCAATATAAATAAATGGTGTTGTTTAAACCATTTAGTCGTGTCTGACTCTTGGCGACTTTATAAGCAAGTGCTCTCAATGCTACCCTGTCAAGCACAGTTTCTTTCAATTACTAGATGTTCAGCTTTGTATGTTATCAAGCCAGCATGTTCTTTGCTTGCCCCTTCTTCTTTTTCCACTAACCATTCATAGCATCACTGACCTGTGCAATCATTTTGCAGACATGACATGGCCAAAGTAAATCAGATGTAGTTTCATGATTTTAACTTCTAGTGATGTTGGGTTTTCTATCATTTAGCACCTCTCTCTTAGTTACTCTAGCTGTCCATGGTATATGCAATAATTTAAGCCAGCACCACAGTTCAAAGGCATCCATTCTGCCTCGATCAGCCATTCTTAGTGTCCAATTCTTATACATCATTATAGTGAAGACTATTGCCTGCCTTTTGTATTTATATCAATATCTGTGCTTTTCCAGATCTTATTCATTACAGTGTGGCCTGAGGATCCTGCATTTGATTTCAGGAGTAGAACTGTCATCATGAACAATTTTGGATCCAAGGAAGATAAATTTTTAAACTAAATTCAATTTCCTTCTTGTTGGTTTAAACATTTCATATCCCTCTGCAGCTGTTCCCATTCTCTTTGTTTTTCTAATGTTAAAACTCAATCCTATTTTTTCACTTTTGTCCTTGATTTTCAGGTCATTTTTTTAAACCAGGTCTTTCTTATTTACAGCCAGTAGTGTTGTATCATCTTTATATCTCAAATTATGTATGGTTCCTCTCCAATCTTTGCTTCAGCATCAGGCAGTTCCAGATCTAATTTCTGCACGATCATTTCAGGATACAGATAGAACAAAAAAGGTGATAAAATACATCCCTGTCTAATTTCCTTACTGATTCTGAACTAATCTGTGTCACCTTAAAAATTTCTCAGTGTTGTATCCGAATCAGTGTATAGTCATCTAATGAGTCAGATCAGGTGGGTTGGGTCATGCAAAGCTGTCCATAGCTTATTATGTTCTACATAGTCAAAAGCATTTAGATGTATATATCGCTTTACAGTGCTTTTACAGCTCTCTCTAAGCAGTTTACAGAGTCAGCATATTATCAATTTACTGATCTCAGAAGGAAGAAGGCTGAGTCAACCCTGAGCTAGTGAAATTGAACTGCCAAACTGCTGGCAGCTGGCAGTCAGAATTAGCCTGCAATACTGCATTCTGACCACTGCGCCACATATAAAGATCCTTTTGATATTCATGTACCTTTTCCATAATCCATTTAATATTGGCAATGTGATCTTGAGTCCCACTTGTACATCAGGTAACTCTTGATCAATGACATTCTCTGTAGCCTCTGTTTAATGATTTTTAACAAAATCTTGCTTGCATGAGAAATCAATGCAATTGTGTGATAGTTGGAGCAGTCTCTGGCATTGTCTTTATTTACTAATGGGATAAAAACAGATCTTTTCCAGTCCTGAGGCCTTTGACATGTAGTCCATATCTCCTGACATAGGGCAGTGATGATGTCACTTGTCTTAGTAATTCCACAGGTATTCCATCAATAACTGGGTCCTTCCAATTTGGCATGGCCCAATCTATTTCTTCTTTCAAGATTTTTGATTCTTTATTAATTAGACTGTCATCATAAATATAAATATAAGTAAACAGAGTGGTGTATGTAGAAATATAAGAGCAGTGTTTTCACTAGAAGCATCTTAACAAGGCAACTGGACTTTCTGATTTTTCTCTGAAGATGTTCTCATCCAAGAAGTCTTCAAAGAAAAAACAGAAAGTCCAGTTGCCTCTTGAAAAAGCAACTTTGGGACAACCACAACCTGGATGTCTGAGAATCTCCATAAACTAATCTATATATCTATTAGATTTATATGGCTACCTATCTCAACAAGTGATTTTGGGTGGCAAACAGAATTAACATGGAAACAATTACAGGCATTACAAAAATTGAAATACAATTTTTATTTTAGTGGTTAGAATGCAATATTGCAGGCTAATTCTGCTGACTGCCAGCAGTTAGATTCTGATTTGCTCACGGTTGACTCAGCCTTCCATCCTTCTGAGATCAGTAAAATGAGGAGCTAGATTGTTGGGGGCAAGATGCTGACTCTATAAACCACTTAGAGAGGGCTGTAAAGCATTACAAAGTGGTATAAAAGTCAAAGTTCTACTGCTAAATCACAAATACAACTAAGAAGTGGGTCCCTGCACACACTCAGGGCTCAAGCCTAGGACCAGAGTTGGGTCTTTAGGGCCTTATACAAAGCCAGTGCTCTGGTTGCCCAACTGGATCAAGCAGATAAAAACAATTCAGTGGGAATGATCTCTCAAGTAACCCAGTCCTAAGCCATGAAAAGCTTTAAAAATAACAACCAGCAACTTGAATTACCCTCAGAAGCACCCTGGCAATTGCTGAAAAACTTCTGGGTGGACAAAAAAGAACAGAAAATGTGTTTAGTTTTTAAAAATAGGACCACCCATTTTGATTTTTTTTTCTAGGAAGTATAGAAATGGAACGCATTAAATTTGCTGTCTTCAGGTTCAGTTCTTTTTGGGTGCAAATATTGCAGATGTTGGGGGGAAAAATCCATCTGGTTCAGTTCCAAGCCGGGAGAAAGACCTGGAAACAAAATGGAGGCTGGAGGCTGATTGAGAAGAAGGTCCATTTATTGGTGAACAGAACCACACCAGGGTTTGTGGTTCTGGGTCAGCTGAACAAATGGTTGAATGAGTGGATGGATCTTTATAGGTTTCTGTGACTGTGAAGGTTGAACTGTTCTGGGTGTGGTGCAATGAATGGGTGTGTTCTGAAAGGGTGTTGGGCAATTCCTATTGTGACTAATAACTTTTGTCCTGTGTTGGATCTTGGGTGAGGAATTGCTTTCTAATCCTACTCTGCCAAGGAGTTCCAAAATATCCTGTCTTGAATGGATTACCAAATCTGCATTTCTAAAAGCTTGCCTCCTCAGTTTTTGCTTGGGGGCAGGGAGACTAGAGCTGGTTTCTGCCTCCCTTAAGATTTTTCCCTGTTTCTTCTTTAGGGGAAATATTCTATCCTGCCTTTTTTAAATGTTTCCCAAAATATTTCATTATTCTGGGTGGGGGCTTCTCACACAGAGAAAAATAAAAACATGATCTTTATGCAATGCCATTTGGACCTTCAGGTGGACAAAAGGGCACAAACAGAGTTAGCTGGTTCCTCCTGAGTTCCCCTTACCTGTCACAATCATCCACAAAAACACTGCCAGCATTTTTCCATTGACTCTGAAGTATTGCTTTCTTTTAATCCATAATTGCACATAGTTGCACATCAAAAGCGGTTGTAATTTACATCCTACTTCTTGCAACTGCTATCCTAAGCTGCTTTCTAAGGCCCAATGTGAAGCGGTTTGATTACTAGAAAACAGAGTTATGAGCGGCTATCAAGTGCCCTTATTGATACTTGACAGCATGAATTCTCCTTTATTGGAATAATTACTAGCGAGTTAAGAATTGGTAATATCATTTGTGTTCTATTTATGCCTTTGAGATGAGAAGCAATCACACATTGGCATTGCTATTTGATGGCTTCATTTCATTGCAAATGTGTTGCTCTAGAATTGAGAGATAAATAAAGGAGTTATAAGCCAAACGGTAAATTAGGTGCACTGCAAGGAGAAGATGAGACCCTGCCTTATAACAACCAATACAAGATAAAAGCAATGCAATTAAAGAGAGCAACAAATGATGCATATTCTATAAGGAACATAAAATTTTACGTCATCTGCTGGCTTTCCAATTTATGGCAAATCAGACAGCTGAAACCTGGACCTGAAATTAGAGAGATGAACCCAGGTCTTGCACCTACATGACATACCAAAGTAGTTCTATGCAATTTGTCACCTCAAATTGCAACACGTGTTTTGCCTTAAGTGAGTGGAAACAATAAATACTTTCCTGTCATTTACCTGCTGAACTTGAATTTCCTTTAATACATCTGGATAAATGCATTGTTTGCAGAGTAAACTGACTGACTCTGTGTCTGTTGTATTTTGAGGGCTGTTTTGTGACTTATCGGAAGCAGCTAAGGAGGCAGCAAATCAGATAGAAACATCTGCTAGTGGTAGTAGATTGACAGGGTCACTTCTGCAACACAGGAGCCCAGCCTGAGATGAGTTGCATACAGGCTCCTTTCCTCCGAATGTAACCCCCAACTATAATTATTAAGGTAACAGAACAATTAAAAACATGGAGAAACAACAAAAGAACAACATTTTGAACTTCTATTCAGTTATATTTCAGAAACTGGTTGGAGAAATCCCTGTAGTTTTTCTTGGCAAGGTTTTTCAGAAATGGTTTGCCATTGCCTCCTTTTTAGGTTGAGAGAAAGTCAGGAGAAAGTCAGAGAAAGCCCAAGTCAGGTAGCTGTCTTTATATCTAAGGCAGGACTAGAACTCACGGTCGTCTAGTTTTTAATCTGATACCTTAAACATTATGCCACACTGGCTTTCATCATTTGATTTTAACATGTATTAAAATTCAGAAAAATACATTTTTGTCTGGCTTCACCAATTCTTTGTTTTTGTTCTGGAGTCCACCTATTTGGCATGGTACAAAAAAGTCAAGAATTGTCCTTAACTAAAAAAAAAAAAAAAAGGGCATCATTGGTTCATAGCATCTGGGAAATTCTGCAACATGCAAGCCATATTCTTCACCCTCTGGGGTGAAAAATGAAGCTTACTTTGTATATATATATATATATGTATGCTTTTCAGTAAATATTTCTTTTCACAACTTGAGTAATAAAAAAACTACGTACCCATGTTAATCAGATGTTGTTATACTCTGTGTGTGTTTTTCTCTGAAGTTAGTATTCTCCTAATCAAATTAACAAAAAAAGTTGTTCTCTCCAGCAACCAAAGCAGAAATGGCCACAGGGTTTTAGACTTCTGTTACCAGATGAGTGGGGAGATGCATGAATAGAACAACTGAAGCTCAGTTGGTTACCAACCTTGGTGGCACTGGGAAGATTGCATCATCCAGCAAGTTTTAACGAAGCCTGGGACTCAAGACAGCCTACAAAGTTAGCTAAGACCCCTGCCCCCTGGGAGTCTGACAACCAATAGGATACATTTCTTTCACGGGAACAGAAAGCAAGTTCAAAAGCCAAGAGAGGGTGTGTGTGTGTGTGTGTGTGTGTGTGTGTATATATATATGCAGTTCAGCTTCCTTCGGGTATTATCCCACGTCATTGTAGTGCTTTAAAGTTGTAGCAACGTTTCAGCAGAATCTCATCTGCCATCATCAGGCTTTCTGTATTGAGTTTGTATTGTGGGTCAGGCTATCACAGGTATCAGAGGGAGTCTAGCCACTATAGAAAACCCCAGCCACAAAATAATCAGAGAAGCCATAGAGATTGAAAAAAGACCTGAAAGCATGAATAGAAGAGATGATTCCACCAGACTGTCAATCATTTGGAAGCCTACACTCTCAAATAGAAAATCTCCACACCACAAGCCAGGCAAAACACCTGAGCACAAACAGACTCCCCCTGATACCTCCAGCTCAAACACACCCCCACCAGGCACCCAGATGAAACCTAGCTTCCTAATAGATAATAGCCGTCCTTTCACGCGAAGCCAAGCTGCACTGAAAGCCTCCAATACAGGAACAGAGTGTTGCCAGCCAATCAAAGCCACAAAACAGACAGAAGAAACCAGAAACACCAATCAAACAAACTCCAAGTCCAATAAACACAGACCAAGACTCCCAACCAATCAGGATTGTAGAAAAAAACATCCTGGCACAAACAATAGGCTAGCCTCAAATTTAAAACCAATGCCTGTGATAGCCTGACCCACATACAAACTCAATACAGAAGCCTGATGATGGCAGATGGGATTCTGCTGAAACGTTGCTACAGCTTTACAAGCACTACAATGACATGGGATAATACCCGAAGGAAGCTAAACAGCACACATGTAAGTACCGCCGAAAGCTTAAAAAAACATACATACATACATACATACATACTACATACATACATACATAACACTATATATATATATATATATATATATATATATATTTCACCTATGTGCTCGATTGCCCAGGATCTCAAACCAAATGGTCCTGTCCACCATTAAACCATCTTCCCAATAGCCTCCATGCTTCCAGTGTCTTTCTCCACATTGGAACTGAACCCAGATGGATATTTCTTCCAACACTATTTACAGTTTTTCTAAGTTAAACATGAACTTGATATCTCTTTCTGAAAAATAGGACACGTCACGATAAGCTTTTCCTAGACAGACTAATACAAATTCAAGGCTTGGGGATGGTTATTATCATCTGATGATTTCCATGATCATTGGCATGTTGTTTGAGCCACAATAAAAATTAATGGTGAAGCCCTTAAGTGAAGTGTGAAATTTAGATGTTCTACTTTATTCTGTACTAGCTGAGACATTTCTTCTGCAAGAGATTTTAAATGCAGCTGTACCTATTTATGGCTGTAATAGTTTTGTACTAATGAAAGAAGCAGAGGGGTCTTTTGCATATCAGCTAGAAGATCTTCCCTGATGCAAAGTAGGGGAGTAAATCTGAACTGAATATTTAAAGAAACAAAACAGTAATGTATATCTGATTGGTTAAAATAATGGAGTTATACACATTATACAGAGTTTTGATCCAATTTTCTCAAAATATTTCTAAGACATAGTTTTGGTGATTGAAAATCCTGAGAGCTATGGAGCATAATACATTGAGGTGGGCAAATCTTATGTCCAACAACCTTGTAGTAAATATGTCTTTTTGAATGTGATGAAAATAAAACTTCTTTTGAAAGCTTTGGAAAATAATTACATTGCTGCTAGTGAAGTTCTAATCATGCATTTCAAGGATGAGAGTAGAGCTTGGTAGAGATAAGCAAAAGAATTATTTCAAGAAAATGGCAGAAAGAGTAACAAGTTGGAAGGCTAGTAAAATCTGGACAACAATGAGATCACAGTGCTTTGACAGAGATACATGTTTGTTTGTTTTTAAAATGGAGTAAAAGAAATTGAGATCGTTTTGGGATTTATTAAAAGCATTACTGGTTAAAAAAGGCACTGGATACACAAAACTGTTTATTTTTCTTTTCCCGGTCATGGCACAATTTTCCAAACTAACATGTAACAATGGAAGAATTGCTTTCAAGAAAACGTTTAGTTTTGATACTGTAGGTCAAATTACTGATCAGTTTTTAAATGATCTGCTTTTGGACATTCCTACTTATAATTATCCACAAAATTGTGTTTCTTCTGTGGACTTCATTGTTATTTAATGTTTGACTTGGCTTTTATTAAATATCTTTAAAATAAATGTAATTTGAAAGGAAATAAAATATTCTGAAAAACAAATCCAATGTTTATATACAACCATATCTCACCCTTCTAGTGTATTCACATCCTATTGGATAATTAAAATGAATGAAAGTGTAAAATGATTTGGTGCAAAACAAAACAGAGCAAAATAATCGCAAAACATTGTCTAACAATAGTAGACAGGTACAATGGTGGGACTCAAAATTTTTTACTACCAGTTCTGTGGGTGTGGCTTGATGGGCATGGCAGGGGAAGGATACTGTAAAATCTCCATTCCCTCCCCACTCCAGGGGGAAGGTTACTGCAAAATCCCCATTCCCACCCCACCCCACTAGCCTGCTTTCCAGCTCCATTCTCCTGTGCAGGGCAACAAAAGAAGAGCCAGCCGATCAGCTGGGACTCAGGAGGCAGAGAATAGATGGGGGTGGGGCCAGTCAGAGGTGGTATTTGTCGGTTCTCCGAACTACTCAAAATTTCCGCTACTGGTTCTCCAGAACTGGTCAGAACCTGCTGAATACCACCTCTGGATAGGTACTACTTATGGATTACATATTATTGATTTGTTTATTATTTTTATATCCCATCATAATCCCACAGGATTCTCAGTAGTTCATACACGTATAACAATGAAAATGTCTACAATCAGAATTAAAAACAGGCCATTCCTAAAACAGGAAGAATAAGCATAAAATGAATACTGTCCTTAATATGAAGGTTTTATCGTTTCATGAAAAATTACCAGAGAAGATGCCAACCTGGCTTCAAGAGGTAGGGCTATCTCAGATTTTTTTTTTCCTGTTTGTCAAGCATGTATGAGAAAACAAGTATAAGTATGAACATAACATATAAACATATAAGTATAAACAGGTATAGGTATATACATAATAAATGAGTACGAATAAATGGATAAATGGGAACAGTAGGGCAGGGATGGTAGTTTGTGTGAAATCACTGAGAAGACTTTTTTTTCTTTGTTTCCCATTACATTGTTTCTGCTGAATTAACTCTTCCTTCTAAATATCTGAGTTGAAGTAGTGATATACCATTTTGATCTGGAAACAAAACAGATTCTGTAGAGGTTTATTTCTAGCAAAACAAAGCCACTGGCCGGATTTTTAAGCACTTACAGTAGCCTGATTTTTTTTCAGGTGAGGAGAACTTGGAAGGAAATTGCTACAATGGGGGCAGTAGGAGGAGGATAGAGACTGGTCAGAACAGTTGCTCCAATTGGGAAAAAAACAGCCCCTAGCAGAATTAAGCAGAATTCCAGTTGAAATATTGCATCTTGTGGAAAGGAGAAGTGCTCTTCACTGATTCTTTCTTCTCTTTTGTATCTTCCAGAGACCATAAACTCTTGGGCCAGTTGTGGGGAATGCAATGGGATTGGTGGGGAAACAACCAACATCCTTCATCCAACCAACATCCCTTGGCTCACTTTCAACCAAGTATTGCACCTGATTTATATAAATAAAATATTTTAATTAATAAATTAACTTTATAGTCACACAACTTCTGCATCTATTTGTAATAGGTCAGGTGCACTTATCCTTCTCTACCAAATTGTTTGAATAATTACTAGCGACAAAAAAATCTGCTATAATGCTCCTAGTTGTTCCCAATGACAGTTTTGAAACCATATTTCCCAGTTTCTTTCAAGCATGTTCTTCCAACCTGCAGCTGCTTGGCAAGTTCACATTCATTTGGTTCTTTTTATTGTTACTTCTAAGATGTGGCCAATGTAGCTTAATTTAAATTACTAAATGTTTCCACCCAGAAAAGTATATTTGCAATCTCTTGTCCTGTTTGTTCATATTTTGTTCATATCTTGTCCTGTTTGTTCAAGTTTGTTCAGATTGGATACTACCAGTCTTCCAAAATTTGAATTGAACTTCAGAGATTTGTATATTAACTATAAAAGACTTTATACTCCAGTAAGATACATTTTTGTTTAATAGAGAAGCTTCATTTTTTTTTTATTAACAAAAGTTATTATAAAGTTTTAGATGCTTTTAATGATTGCTATATTTATTTATATTTCTCATTTTCTATTTCTTTAGCAAGTAGAAGTACAAATAACAGCAGCTGCAATAACAGAGATACTGTCTAACCTAATTCTCTAGCCCCTATTTTTTCTAATTTGTGCAATATTGATATCTCATCTACTTAATTTTTTGCCAATGAAGTACTTCAAAGTGACCTTTTCTTTGTAGTCAATAATGGATTTTAAAATGACCTTGGCCCAAATTTAGAACAGTCTTGTCAATGTCCAAACCTACTATACCTGTGTTTTAATTAATTTACTGTCAGTGGTTGCAAATTGCCAGATAATCAGAACATATTTTCATGATTTTTTGAATAAATTAATCCATCAGAGAGCAGGCAAAGGAAGGCAATAAAGTCCTTTTACAGCTCAAACTTTGCAATAATTATTGGTTCTCTTCTTGTGTTAACCACCTTATACTTCTTTCTCTTCTTTCTTCCAGGGGAGTAAGAGTGAGCTTTCAGAATCATGTTGTTACATTCTTTCCTAGGGTAGGAGAAATAGTTTTTTTTAAATAAAAGCTTGATATGGAAATATGCAAAAGACTTAGATTGATATTAAAAAGCAAGCATAAAGGTGATTTGTCTTGAAAGCTCAGCAACTAATTTATGAAATTGTGTATTTGAATAACAGCTCTCATTTTCTGTTCATGAAGATTACACTTATTTTGCATTTCATTAACATTGCTTTCATACTGGACACAATGATGCCATATACATTCATCAATGCCATTTGTTCTGATAGATCTCATTCTTGGTTTTTCCATGTCTGGATTCTACCTCTACCTGTTTTGAAGTGATTTAGTTTTTCTTTTATATTGGAAGAATAAAAATTCTAGTACTATACAAGAACAAGAAATCATTTTAGCCAGAGCATACATCATTGCTTTCATAACATGAATCATTTAATAGTTTTATTATAAAACTTTCTTATAACAATACTTAGTGCGTCTAATAAAGTAAAATCTGCCATTAGTCTCTGATTTGCCCTAAGGGAGTTTTTTGCAAGCACACTGCTACTTTCAAACTAACTTCCTCTGCCTAACTTCCACCTTGCTCCTGGTTATCCTCTTTTTCTCTTTCCTTCTAATTTCACAACATTAGACTCAGTAAACCACTTAGAGACGGTTGTAAAGCACTGTGAAGTGGTATATAAGTCTAAGTGCTATTGCTATTAGTCTTTTTGAGAGAGCTAGGTCTTCATTTAATGTATAGTATGAAAACTTTAGCCTGGTCATTTGTGCCATGAGTAAAAACTTTAGATTGATTTTGTGAACACAATTAACCAGTGGAACAGCTTGCATCCAGAAATTGTGGGTGATGCATCCCTGGTGATTTTAAGAAGAGTCCAGACAGTTACTTATCTGAAATGGTATAGGTTCTCCTGCTTGAGCAGGGGGCTGGACTAGAAGACCTCCAAGGTCCCTTCCATCTCATTCTATTCTATTTGTTTGTTTTCTTGTGTGTTCATGGAATTTTCATGAATCTTCTCCAACACCAAGTTACAAAAGCAAAATATTAAAAATATACAAAAGCAAAAAATACAAAAATATTCTTTCTATTCAGCTACTTCAAAGTCCTACTTTTACTTCCATAGAGAATCACAAGCAGAGGTGGTATTCAGCTGGTTTGGACTGGTTCTGGTGTAATGGTAGCGGAAATTTTGACCAGTTCAGAGAAACAGAAATGCCACCTCTGACTGTCTCCACCCACCTTTCCCGTCCTATATTCCATTTATTTTTAGTTCATCTGAATCACCTAGGGCGATCTTTGCATGCGTGGGCGAAGTGATCTTTGAATGCTGCACGTCGCAAGAGAGAACCAGGAGTGCACAATTTGGAATCCTACCACTGATCACAAGGAATACCATTGCTTATATAATTCCATTCTTTGTCAGTATAGAGCATTTCCCAGCATTTGAATATTTTTTCCAAGACGTTCATGGCTACGTCACTAAATGATAGTCTGTTGTATATTTCCTGACTACTTGTTTATTGTTGATAGTAGACCCTAAAAAGCTGAAGTTATGTGCAGCTTTGATATTTCATTATCCATTCTAATGCTGGTTGATTTATTTGTTGTTAATTTTAAAAACATGCTTTTCTTCTTTCAATCCAACTTCCTTTAATATTTGCATATTGGTTGAATTGGTCGGGGAAAGCATGTGGCTTTGAAGTTAGTTTGTCTCACCAGGTTCTGTCTGTATCATGACTTCCTGGTCTGTACATAGGTTTCACCTGAGAACAATGAGATTTCCTGGGATTCCTATTTGTTTAATGCCCAAATGTAAATGCCTTCCAGAGTAATCAGCACAAGCTTTATTAAAGGTGGTATTTACAGGAGTAAATACACAATGTTCCTTGTGATATATTGGTATGTGTGCTGTGTACTAACATGGTGTGTCCATGCTAAAGCATTGGTTTGTAAAGTTTTGATAATCATACAAAAACAAGATGTATAGAAACTAGTTTATCAGTAAAAGGCCTTTCCTTTTACTGGGACTTTTACTGATAAACTAGATCAGTGTTTGCACAGGCATTACCTCACTTATTCTTATATTCTTATATACTCTCTGGGCCATGCTCTGAATCTTAGTATTTTTTATACTAAACATCCATCCCTTGGTTAAATATGGCCTTAGCTTGGGTCAGGATATGCATCAGTTTTCTAAGCACATTCCATAGCCTTACAGGATTGACATAATAAAAGGTGTTTCTTGAATCAATGAAGCATATACAGCTTACTGTTTGATATTCTTTGGCTTCCTCTATTATCTAGTCTGCATCAACAATAAGATCTCATCTTTTTCCAAAGGCAGCTTGAACATCTGGTTTTTTTTTCATGTAGTGCTTTAATCTGCATTAGATGAACCTAAAAATTATGTTGATAGCCTTTGAAAATATGGTCATCGTGCAATAGTTTACATGCTCTATTTAGTCTCTCTTTTTGGAGTTGGAATGTAGACTGACCTTTTTCAGTCTGTTGGCCACTGTGTCATTCTCTAAATTTGCAAGCCCAGCTTGGTTATAACCTTTACTGATTGTTCTTCTGCATCAGTTCCTCCAATGACCAGAATGCTGATGTAACTCCATCTTCAAGCCACAGAATCTATTAGTTAAAATCACATTTCCAAGAATTCCTGACCAAAAGATAAAATTCTAGTAATAGGAAATTGGAAATTGCATTCAAGTGATTTTCTTTTCCTTAAATCTCTCACAAAACCCCATAAATTCATGTGGAACCTTGGGGTTTTGCTATATCAAATCTTTTCAGAATGCTTTAAGTATTTGTACTTTTTTGGTAGCATATTTACTATTAACCTTGTTGACCTGGAAATAAAAACATCACGATTCCTCTGCACATGAAGTTATGGATGAAATGCATAAAATGCAGCAATATAAAACTATTTGTTCTGTTTATATTTCCAGGGAAGAAAGAAAATAAGTAAGTAAGTCAGTAAGTTATATGATCCAATATCTTCTCTATGTGTATTTATTTATTTAAAACATTTATATAACTACAACTTTTATATTATATTAATTTGTCTCTTATGATTATTGGCAATGAATATTAATTTTCACAGAATTCTGACCCATTGTTATTAGGAAGAACAAGAACAAAATTGAAAAAGAGTGGAATAAGAAGAGTGGAATGTTTTGTTATACTATACTAAAAGATCAGACTTTTTATCAAAATCTATTTGGTTAGCATATAAGAAATGAATCTTTTACAATTTTCTAAACTCCTATTTATAATTTCTAAGGGAGGAGTCATTTTGACATTTTGGCTTCTGTTTTGGATTTAAGAGGCTAACTGAATTGGAAGTTGCAAATGATATTTAAAATATTACACTGACATTTTACTTTAAGTAAAGATCACAAAAAAATTATTCTTATCCTGCAAGTGCAATGTTTCAGATTTTCCACCAATGATTATGAGTGCCTGAGTTCAAATCTGACTGTTGGCTATTCTATTCCATCTCTGAGTAAACTTGACCTTCTTAATCCAGGAAAGATCGTAGTTCAGTGATAGAGAGGCAGAGGTTGCAAGTAAAGGTCCTGAATTCAATCCCTTATATATTTAAATAAATAGAAGGGAAAGTTTTCTCCCCAATATTTCCGAGTTGTCAACATTGAGCTTGATGAATATATAATCTGCTTTGCTCCCTGTACATTAACTTCCTGGTTTCTTTCCCTATAGCTTCAGATATAATTATTATCCCATTGTGCTTTTAAAAATCTGCAATGCTGCTTATCTATCTTGCAAATAATCTTAGATGGTGACAACAAAAATATAATAAAACAATAAATAAAAAGTTATGCCAATAAAATATCTAGATCAGGGGTCTTCAAACTTGACACTTTAAGACTTGTGGACTTCAACTCCCAGAATTCCTCCACCTCAGTACAATCGAGTCCTTAAGACCCTCAACTTCAGCACAAGTCTTAAACTTGCCAAGTTTGAAGATCCTTGATCTGGACAGACAGCTCCTTCGCATTCGAAAGTGGGTAACATTTTTTTCCACCAAAATTAAAGGTGGAATTGCAGGGGATGCTTTGGGAAGAAAACTGGTCCTTTTCCCCCCAGATTGTCCTGCAAATGTAAAAATTAACATGCCACTGAAATCTGGCCAGTTTAGCCCTTAAAATTAACATGTAAAATGCCAATTTTATCCCTGAACATATTCAAAACAGATTCACAAAGATTAGTTCTGTTGTGGTTGGGGGATGGCTCTGGGAACAAGTGTGATCCTGGGGAACATGGACCTTTATTATCCATGCCAATTCTAGCCAATGCTGGCTTGTGTATGGGGAAATTGTTATTTATGGTGCTAGATACCCTCAGGAACTTCTGGAAGTCACAAAGCAGTTGATGTGAGATTCATGCAGTGAGATCCCTACTTGGTTAGTAGGCATACAAGAATAATACATGTGGTGTATCTATATGTAAATCATTCAACCTTGCCTTAATTACTGTGGCTTTACTTTGTGGTAGTATCAGCACAACGAGCTGCTCTTATTATTGTGGATAGCTGCTAACACGATCTGTGTGTATAATTTATATTGCTGGCTATAATACTATCAAACCCCAATATGAACATAGAATGTAATTTACGTTCCCATTTAGCTGCACTGTGTATTCTGCTTAAATTATTTCAATAGCATCCTCATCTCAGTTCTGTAATGTAACAGCTATACATTAGTAATGCCGCACTAGACACACTGCCGCATCCCTTCTGTGTGCATTTTTACACTGAAAAGCTGTAAATAAAGTGAGTTTTGCAGGCTTAGCAAATAAAAAAGTTTCAATGTATTCAGCGACAAAAGAAAATGAAATCAGGTATTAAAAAATGCCATTATACCCATCGTGCAGAA
This sequence comes from Laticauda laticaudata, assembly GCA_004320025.1. Classification (NCBI taxonomy): domain Eukaryota; kingdom Metazoa; phylum Chordata; class Lepidosauria; order Squamata; family Elapidae; genus Laticauda; species Laticauda laticaudata. Next base: position 34,259 of record BHFT01015401.1, on the reverse strand, counting down.
CAACAATGTGATTCACAAAGGTTTTTTTTACAAAACAAAAGCAAAAAGAGAGACAGAGAGAAGTCGGATGGAGAAGAGGATGAGGAAGGGAACAAATGGGACAAAAGATGCCAACATGTAAAAAAAAGAAGTTATATCACTTTTCCCAGCCCTGCAATTATCTCTTCCTTGAAACAAGGCACAATAAAGTTAAAATTAATGTGGGTTTCAAAACCATTTTCTTAGGCTTTCTATATGAGAATATGGACTAGATATAAACCCAGGTTGTGCCTAAAAATACCTTTATGGATCTCAGAAGAAGCTAGAAAAGAAACTGCAGACAAAGACAAATAGTTAACACAACAAGAACTAAATTAAATCAAAACAGCAATTAGAAGCAGAAGAATAGAATTGTCAATGGTTTCCCCATTGTTCAAACTAGACAAAAAGACTTATGATAATGGGGGAAAATAAGAAAAGATTTAAAGTCCAAGTCTGTACTGCTGATGAACTTGTAATTGTTAAAACATAAATAATTATGTTGAAATTTGAAGCAGAGGAAGAACAGGTTAAGCAATCTATGATAAAGCAGGTGAAGAATTTTGGTTATAATTAACAGGTGGATCAAGGGGAAAGTATGTGATTAAAAGAGTTGAAAATTACAGCAATAGCACTTAGACTTATATACTGCTTTATAGTCCTCTCTAAGTGGTTTACGGAGTCAGTATATTGCCCCCAACAATTTGGGTCCTCATTTTACCCACCTCCAAAGGATGGAAGGCTGAATCAACCTTGAGCCTGGTGGGATTTGAACTGCCAAATTGTAGACAGCTGGCTGCAGAAGCTTACAGTACTGCACTCTAACCACTGCGCAACAGATGCTCCTATTATGTTGTGATATCAAAGAGAACTTTTCTAAGCAATGTTTTGTAAGTTATGACTAGATAGAAATTATCTTGAACATATAAAGGCATTTCAAATGTAGGTTGAAAATATGAACAACATGAAAAGGCATTTTATCTTGCTTAATGGACATGTAAAAAAGCTAAAATATTTTGGATTCAAATGCATACTTAAATACAGAGGATTTTCAAGATTAATAATATTCAGTTGAAGCCAGAATCTTTCCTATTAGAACTAATAGATTAAAATGTTAGAAATCCTTACAATAACCATGCTAGTGATGGGACACCTAACCAATTCAACCACTTGATGCTGAATGTTTTCTCTTTCTATTTTCCTTTGAATTGGACAGCCTTCTTTGGTGGAGGGTTGTAAGAAATTTACAATTGACCTTGGGGAAAGTAGAAACAAGCTGCTAAGAAGGGAATTAAGAGATCACACAGTCCACAGACTGAAGAATACATGATAAAGGAACTCAAAACAATGCTGACTTGATTTTGTTTAGCATAATATGTGACAGAGAAACTTGTTCAGGCTTTCAATATTCTGCTTCATACAACAATAAAGTAGCATTCCTGAAATGCCCGTGTTCTGTTTCTTGATGTGGCCTATTTAAAAGTTGTATTTTATGTACTTGAATTTTTAAAAAGATTGCACTTTTTCATCTTTCATGGAGAAATGAATGATCATTCACTGGTGGTATAATATTTAATTTTCAGTTCTCAAATTTGATTTTAGTTTTCCTTCTGAAAGTTGGAAAAAAACCTGTTGTCTGACTATGAAGAACTATAGCAGTCTTCCTTAACTAATGCCCTTCTAATATATTGAACTACTACTATCATCAGACCAAGCCAGAACAACAGCTAGTAAAACACAATCAAGCTACATTCCATAAGCCTTGGAGAATGGTCTGGACTGGAGACTGAGCAAAAAATGGAATGTGTTGGGATTCTAAATGGTCAAAATAATCAACCTACCTCAACTTCATCTTTTCCAGATGCCTTGGGACTGCAGCTTCCCAAATTTTCATGTTGGCACAGAATGCTGAGAAATTCAGCCCGATAAATCTCGAAGAACTCAGATTGTGAAGGTTGACCTACATTGTAAGGGTCTGATTACAGGGAGATGGGGAAGTGCCACTAGGGATTTTAGCCTGTATTTTACAGCAAGTATCTAACATAAAGATTGACTAGCAGGAAAAAAAAGATTTCAAATGCTATGTCTTGCTCGTATATTGATGCCTTATAAATAATTAAAAATAAGAATCTTTCCTCAATTTTTAGAGTTCTTCACAAATAGCAAGAAAATCTACAGGGGAGCAAATCAGAGCAGTGATGTCTTACCATTCAGACAACTGTGATTTTTCAAAACCTGACAATTAATCCATAAGAAGAAATGGGATTTTAGTTCCAAGGCATACCCAATTCTAAGACATACTGACCTTGCTGGTCCACTCTGAATTTGCTTTCCACAAGGGTCCACTTTCACGAGGTCACCAGGAGAGAAACTTGATTCAAGGAGATCTGACTTGTTAGGCTTTTTTCCATTGCTGACTTAAAATGGCAGAAAACAATATCAGATGAGATTTGCTGTCCCTGTTGTCAGTCATATCCTACTTCTGTTACCACTATTTCAAATCACTGCAGTTACCTTCATGCTTTCAAGGTGAGAAAGGCTTGGAGATTTTGCACATCAAGAGGCTGTACACAAAAGTGGTTCAAATTAAAGAAAAAAAAACAACACTAAGTATCAATACAGTTGACAATACAGACTGTATATAGTATATTTAGCTAAGAAGAACAAGGCTATCTCACTGGGAACAGAAGCCATGTTTATGGCAATATTATAAAACACGGTAGGCAAAATGATGTTTCCAGAGTATGCTGTATTGAAGTGGAAGTGAGGGAAAGCGCTGGTGTTAATAAACACAAACAGTACAAATGATAGGTATGGCTCATCTCGGCAGCCATCAGTAACCTTTTAAAAATTCCTCTGCTTTGAAAGTAGTGCACAAAGCAAACCAGAGACTCACTTCTAAAATCAGAGTGAAGCACCTGTTCCACTTACGTAAAGTGACTGCTGCAAATAATAATAATAAAAATAATATAAAAAGAGCCAGAGGGGCTAATTCTGACTGCACAAGGCCAAGAACAAACGCATACAAAGAGAGACTTGAGAAGACAGCAACAGACAGCAAATGCTGTCTCTGTAAAGAAGCTGAAGAAATAGTGGACCATCTAGTTAGTTGCTTCAAGAAGATTGCACATACTGACCACAAACAACAGCATGATAAAGTAGCAACAATGGTGCATTGGAATATCAGCAAAAAAAAAAACCAACTGCTTGCTTGCAGGCAAAAAACGATGGAACCACAAAATAGACAAAGTAATAGTAAATGAAGAAGCTAAAGTGCCCTGGGACTTGCCAAATGATACCCAAGACCAGGGATGGGATTCTACCAGTTCACACCTATTCGTTAGAACTGGCTGTTAACATTGTAAGCAGTTCGGAGAACCGGTTGTTAGAAGAAATTACTGGCCTAATCCTGTAAGGAAGGCAGGAAGGAAACATTCTGGTGTTGCTTACAGAAACTGCCTCTCCATTAACCCTTATTACATTCTTGGCAGGACAAGACTTCCTGTCTCAGGAACTTCTCTGGAGTTTTTTTCCCGTCCTTTGCTGGTATTTTGCTTGTGTGGAGTGACCATTCAAAGTTCCAATGGCACTGAAAAAAGTGATTTATGACCATTTTTCACAACTATTGCAGCATCCCCACAGTCACGAGAGGCCAGGCGAGGAGATGCATGCCTCGATGTCAGTGATATTGAGTTGGCCACACCCAGCCAATAACATGACCACCAAGCCACGCCCACCATCTAAGCCACACCCACAGAACCGGTTGTTAAAAATTTTGAATCCCAATCCTGCCCAAGATTTAATAATTGTCAATAAAAAAGACAAGTCAGGAAAGTGGATGTGGCAGTATATTGAGACAGCAGAAGTGGAGAGAAAGTACTGGAGAAAATCTCTTTTATCTCAGGTCCTTTGGAAGGACTTGATGGGTATATAAAAATGCCAAAACCGATCTAAACATCTTGCTGATTGTGTGACCAAGCATAATATATTCAATTTATATGCTGCCCAATTCACAGCAACTCTGGGCAGTATACAGATGTCCTGCTGTGTGGTGCACTGTTACAAATCTAGCCTGCCAGTCAAAATCTGACATTGAAGATCTTTTTAATGTCCTTCCTCTTGCCTTTTTATATCTTATATTTGGGCCATACCTCTTTTCCCTTTACTTAGTAAAGGCCTTTTCCTATGCTTCTTTATTTTCTATATTGGACTATTGCTCTTTTATTTATTTACTTTTTTAAAAAAACCTTAAAATATTTTTGGAATAAAAAGCGAGCTGAGCTTTTTAGAGTAGTGGGCAGGGGAGGGGGGTGGGGGGAAGAAGGAAGGAAGGAAAATCACTATTTACTATTACACATATAATACAGAATGGTGAAATAAAATTGTCTGCATCATATCCTACTCATGTGCAAAGCAAAACTGCTATGGCTCAGTATGTGGATTTATACATGACAAGGGACACTTCATAGAGCAGGTGTAATTTATTCATCTTGGCAGCAGCCTTGCCCCAAAACCTACTTGTTACGTAGAATCACAAGGCGATTGCTCTGTTCAACAGGTTGGAAATAATTAAAAATAATTTATAATTTTGCTTCCAAGGGCTTACTCAAAGCTTCATTAGTGCTTGAAGTGCTGTATGCCTATGGTTATCTAATAGTAAAAGCCTGATCTCACAATTACTTGTACAATGAAGACACATTCACTCCTAAGAGTAGACAGATGTTCTACTACTGGTGAATTTCCTTGCCATCCCTGAAATGATATAAAGTCTATTTTCAATATTGGGATTTCATTTTTGTACAATGATACTTGAACATTTTAAAAGATGCTATGGGCTTACTACCATGAAAGAGGAGGAATATGCCATTTATGATATTATCTGCACCGTACCTCCAGCCAGCTAAAGAGGTATCTTGATATTGTCATTAGCTCTTCCATGATTTGCCCTCTTCTCTCAACACAAGTCTTACCATGCTGGCTGGCAATGACAGAGTCAGGGCATGGCATCTGCCCAGTTCCAGTGGGCTGTTGATGCTGTTGCAGGCATATGTCTCTACATTTGGTCATTGGCCCTAGCAATCCACAGTCCATCTTGACTTGGACTGCAAATTGCTTAGGCTCCTCCCCCTCCTTCATCTTGGAATGTCAGTCTGTTCGACAGGAGACATATTTTACTGTTGGTTTTTTAAAAATTTGAGGATGCTGATAATCCAGCTTTCTGTTGTTTTTTACTGGCTCAGTTTGCTGACGCAGAAGTGCTGTTATTTAATGTCTTTATGTAGAAATGTTTGCTATGGAGATTATAAAGTAGCTATAAAGTATGAGACACATACATACAAATATGAAATGGGGGAAACTCTTTCCTGAGGTAAATTGCACACAGAGCAGCAGCAATGTCAAAGACAAAATGAGAAAGAAAGGAGAAGGGTGGTTGGGATGTCCATGGGAAGTGTCTGAGAATGTAATACCAATTTTGAGATCTTCCAGGAGATCAAGAGCTTGGGAATCCAAAAACAATCAATCAATAAGTAACAAAAATGAAGGCATGCATTTTAAATAAACCATTGCCTCCAGCCTGCTGGCCAACATATAGTAAATAGACATGAAAAAGCAATGGGGGAGGGGAGCACTGGATGCCAATGAAAATGGTTGGTAGTGGTTTCCCCACTGGTAGGTAAATCTGAGAGAGAAGGAAGGATTTAACTAGGAATTAACCAATGACTTATTATGGACAGCAAGACAAATTTGCTAAGGTACCTCACCTCCTGGGAATAGCCCATTTTATGTTGACTTACTTCCCTCTCGATTTTCGTCCCATTTTAGCAGAAAGAAAACAGGATTTCAAAAAGATAAAAATAGAAGAACTAGAGAAAATAAAGCAAATATGAGCTAAAATAGAGACATATAGAGACATAAGACTACAATGCAGGCAATTGCAATGAGAATTAAAACAAGGATTAGAAGCTATCAATTAAGGGCAATGGAGTCCCATCATAAGAACAGGGTGGGATGGAATAGTCTCTTTCTCTCTCTTTCTGTGTGGACTTGTCTGAATAAATTCTTTGGAAGAATGAGAGACAAACATTATAGGAGAAACATGAATGGCTGCAACTTGTCCTCTCCAGGAGCACTGTGATCCACAGAGTTTCTGGAGATGATAAATGTCACTGGACAGCTATTTGTGTTAATATCACAAAGTCCGTCCACAGTCAATAATTCCTAGTCACCAATTTAGTTCTCATGAAAAGAAAGTCAGTCTGTTGTCTTGGGATTCTATCAAAGACAGAAATAATTCAAAAGCATCCAATGTGATATGACATTTTAAATCAATTTGATGATCTGATTTGGACCATTGATTTGATTAAGAAATCTGATTGAGATAAATCAAATCAAATCAAGTCAAAACTTTACTCACCCTTAAAAATCTGCTAAAGATGCAGCAAAGATGTCCTGGGATCACTAAAGAAGGTGATACAGAACCTCTGGGAGTGTTTTTAGTGATTATTGTTTGTCGGGGAGATTTTTTATTGATTTTTTTCAAAACAAATTTGAAATTCAGTGCTCCTCTTTGGTGAGTTATTTCATTTAAAATCCTTGAACTATTTTGGGGTAACAGCACTCTTTTCATATTTTGACAGAATTGTTTTGGAGAGCTGCAAAAGCTGTTGGAAAGGAGTACTTTCAGCCCGCAAACTGTTCCCACAGTTCATGCTGTGGGGAAAATAACAGCCTTCACCAAGAATGGGTTAAATATTACTCACCCATGGCTGCTCAGCTAAAGAACTACTAACAGTACCTCCATCTTGTCTGGTTGGCACTTCAGTATATGCACAGGTATGTTCAGTTGGTGTATGTCCAGGCGCTTCAGTGTATGTACTCCATCTTTTCTGGTTGGTGCTTCAGTGTATTGTTGGAAGTTAAAACCCACCCCTCTCCTAGAAAAATGAAATATTTTAGGATACATTAACATGGCAGAATATTTCTTCTAAAAGAGAAGTAGAAACTCAGAGAGGCAGAAACTCAGCCCTCCCACCTTTGTTAATGGGCCATTAAAGCCTGGGCCAGTCTATTCTAAATAAGAAAGATTGCCTCCTTCAGGAAGAGCCATAATAAGAATTGCCCAAAGCCCTTTCATTACATCATCATCCAGCAAGGCTCAACCAAGCCTGGAACTCAGGACAGCCTACAGTGTTGTCGGCATGGCCTCATGGGAGCCTTACAACCAATTAGAATACAACTTCAATTTCAAAGCCCAACAGAAGGCATAAAACCCAGGGACTCCCAGCATCTCTTCCCTTTTCTTTTCTTTATCCAGGGGATGTGATCCTGTCCACCATTAAACCATCTTTCCAAACAGCCTCCATATTTCCAGTGTCTTTTTCCCACTTGGAAGTGAACCCAGAAGGATATTTCTTCCAACAGTATGTGCAGTATTTGTACAGGGACCTGAACTTACAAAAGTTCATTTATTGACCATTCAAAGGTACAACAGCACTGAAGAAAGTGACTTATGACCGTTTTTCAAAGTTACAACCTTTGCAGCATCCCCATGGTCACATGATCAAAATTCAGATGGTTGGCAACTGTCTCACAATTATGACTGTTACCGTGTCCTGGGGTCATGTGATCCCATTTTGTGACCTTCTGACAAGCAAAGCCAATGGGGGAAGCCAAATTCACTTAACAACTGAGTTACTAACATCAACTACAGTGGTTCACTTAACAAATGAGGCAAGAAAGGTTGTAAAATGGAGCCAAACTCACTGAACAAATGTCTCACTGAACAAGAGAAATATTGGGTCAATTGTGGTCTTTAAGTCAAGGACTACCTGGTACTTCATCCCATCTCAATACTATAGCCAAAAACTTTTTTGTCTTTTTTCTTTCACTCTTTTTTGTGAATGTTGCCTTGCATTGAGATAGGTGGCAAACTAATATAATTAATAAATTAATAAATCAATAAACAAATAATCTGATTAAGCATCGCTATAGAGATGCTTAATCAGATTATTTGTTCATTGATTTATGAATGTAAAAAAAATTTAGGTAAAAAATCCAGATGAAACTACATGTTGAATCATCTACATGTTCAAAACACTCCTCTCTCTATAGCTCCCATTGTCTTCACCCAGAAATCTCAAACAGATGCAAGGTCAGCAAATTGTCAAGCATGATTTTGCTTTTTTTAATTTAAAAAAAGGTTTAAAAAAACATTTTTACAAATAGCACCAAATTTGTGCTTCCCCTAAGAATTCATTTTTAAACGTGAATATAGTTTTTGTAGTTGTGCATTATTTTAGTCATTTTTCTATAGAGGATTCTCTAATCCCCAGCTTGCTGGGGAATTCTGGGAGTTGAAGTCCACCAGGCTTAAAGTTGCCAACGTTGGACACTTCTGCTCTAATTGATGATTTTGGCCCACTTTTTTTAAAAAAAATTGAAGAATATCGATACCCAAATCAGAAAACAATGAATACCGAAGACAGTTTCAGCACATCCATATTGGTTCAGGAATCGAGAATTAGATAATTCACATTTAAATGAGAACCAAACCAATTTCTGTTTCATGTACATTTTCCAGTTCTCCTTGAGATGTTCTTGGGGGAGAAAAACCCACTTCCATTTCATCACAAAAGAGAACCAATTAAATTTGATTAAATTGCTCTTTGCCACAGCTTTTCCCTTTGCGATAAAGCCCTTAGAATTGCATGTTCTTTAACCTCATAGAGCTGCATGATTCAGAACACACTTGAAATCCATATAAGGGGGAAAAGAACTTTATTTTCACCTCTTCATCAGAGATTTAAGCATCTGTTTGTATTAATTGGCATCTCTGGAGGAAATAACTTTTGACAAAAAGGTGTGAAATCAATCTATGTAAATGCTTTTATTGCTGACAGTGTTTATAACTGTTTGACATAGTTTGATGTTAGTTCTGGGTGATGAAGTTGCAACCTGCCAAGAACACGGATATATGAGTCCCCAGAAATGGTGCACTTAATTTGGTTTTTGAAAGGAAGTTTTCTTTGAGGCTGCAAATAGCTGCTGATCTGCTTATCAAGTAAATGAAATAGGCTGTATTATTATTAAAGTTAATCTTATGTGAAGCATATTGAGGAAGATATTATGTTCATAAAAGACAAAAATTAGTTAAATGGCAATTGCATTTCATTATATTTAATTGGACTCTGTTATTGTGATAACCTGTTAACTGTTTTAGCTTTTGTATAAGTGAGTTCATGGATTCTTCTTTTTTTAACTGAGAAAACTGAAGATTTTCCTCCTTTGGTAAGAGGAGGTAAAAATTGTTATACAATGTTAGAAAGCTATGCAAAGGGAAACAAAAACTTTGAGTTTGTTTTGATATGCAATTTTAAATATGCCAGTATTTGACAATCTAATCTGGATTTGCATTTCACTCAAAACCTGGATCCAAATGTAGATTTCCAGCAGGTCATCTATATTTTCAAATTTTAAAAGCTTGAGGCTTTATTTTAATTTGGGCAAATAATGAAATGGGCATCATATACAGGTAATCCTTGACTTACGACCACAATTGAGCCCAACATTTATGTTATTAAATGAAACATTTGTTAAGTGAGTTTTTCTCCATTTTACAACCTTTCTTGCCATAGTGGTTCAGTGAATAACCACAGTTGATAAGTTAGTGACATGGTTGTTAAGTGAATCTGGCTTGCCCATTGGTTTTGCTTTTCAGAAGGTAGCAAAAGTTGATCACATGACCCTGGGACACAGCAACAGTCATATGTATGAGTCAGTTGCCAAGCATCTGAATTTTGATCACATGAGCATGCTACAAAGGTTGTAAGTGTGAAACATCATCACAAGTCACTTTTTTCAGGGCTGTTATAACTGTGAATTGTGGTCAATCAGAAAGGCAGTTTGGCACTTCCAATCCCTTAGCACGGTGTAACGGAGGCAGCTCCCATTACTTGTCCCAGCTTCTGCCAACTTAGCAGTTTGAAAGCATGTAAAAATGCAAGTAGAAAAATAGGGACCACTTTGGTGGGAAGTGTTCCATTCCTTCAGCATTTAGTCATGCCGACCACATGACCACAGAGACGTCTTTGGACAGCGCTGGCTCTTTGGCTTTGTAACGGAGATCAGCACTGCCCCCTAGAGCCGGAAATGACTAGCATGTATGTGCAAGGGGAACCTTTACCTTTACCTTTTATCTATTGATCACTAAATGAACTGTTATAAGTCGAAGACCATCTATAAATGTATTAAATAATAAATCAGAAATATTTATTCAGGGGATGAAAGTAATAGGAAAACCTAATTTCAAGAAATAAGATACCTTTATTTTTTACATTTTTTTTTTTTTACATTTCTAAACAGCTCATCTCCCTCAAAGAGTTTTTTTCATTTTCTTCACCTTGTTGCAAAGAACTAGCAGAGCACATAAAGTCTGTTGGTATGCATTGATGCCCAGAAGGTTAAAGTCAGAGTAGATGTAACACTGCTCATTATTCATTACAATTAACTTTAATTGAATAAACAGCAGGTATAGCATCACTTAGATTAAGTCCCTTCATGGGAAGAACAGAGTCTGGATTAGACTTCTCACATCTATTTGTAACACAACAAGGAGAAATCACTGAACTCTTTAACCTGGTCAGCTTCCTATTGATTCATTTGTAGAAGATCTTGACAAATACTTTACATTCGAAGTAGACGGCTCCTTTGGTTCAGGGATGTACTTTTTAATATTGTTTTTATTTTGATTTGTGGCAATCCTAAATGTTCATTCTGTTTTGCTTCAGAAGCTTTTGAGAATTTAGTTCCATTAAGTTCCATTAAATCTTTCATGCATCATCTCTCTTTTAAGAGGGATAGAAAATTGTGCCACTCAAACTTGGTTTTACCACCAGATTTAAATTACATGATCTGAGAGGACCATAGCAGGGCTGTCAAACTCCCAGCTCGTGGGCCAGATGTGTCGTGTACTGGCCACGCCCAAGCCCAGTTTAGCGAAAGGGGCCAAAGTCCCAATACGTTACATGACGCTATTATGACAACATGAGTTTGACACCCCTGGACCATAGGATCTCACAATTTTCCTAGGGTCCATAGACTGCCTAAAGTTTTGGCAGATCTGGTCTTGCACTGAGAAATCACATTAATTCTAAAGCTACTCTCGAACATCATGCTAATAAAATTGAGATGAACAAATTGTAACTTTCCTCAGCATCTAGCAAGATATGGATTTCCAGCATACATCCCTCAAAAAATCCTATACAGGAGCAAGTCATAGGTAAAAGTATGGCGTGAATGAAAGCGATCTGATGGCTTTTGATTACAGAGAGGTCAGGTATGATCCAAAAACTCAGGTGAAGATTTTAACATAATGAGATTTACATTTTGTTCTCCACAGTGGGGATTATCCAGATGAACAATAACCATTTTATGTACGACTCAGGAGAGATTTATTTGGAACTTGATCAGATGGCATTACATGTTCATTTTCAAGATTACATAAATTGTTATTTTAATTTTGAGACACCATCTTGCATCTTTCAAGTCACAATAATTAACGCTTTACATAAAACATCTTATTTGTATTCCTCATGAGTTGGCCTGCAATTGTAGGAAGTTTGACAGATCCTCAAATTAAGCCAACTTGAAATAAAAGTTTTATTCCCTTAGTCCCTCTTGCTTTTTATTGTTTTCTGTAGTTTAAATCTACATTCTTAACAGGGCTTTTAAAACAGACTTTTTCAGACATGACTCTCTTGAGAACATAATGAAAATGTATATTTTTAAATTCGGGTATGCAAGAATGTTGGCTGACTTTTAATTGTGTTTTAGGGAATTAGTTCAAGGAGTGTGTTACTTCTTCAATAAACCATGGGAGCCGCATTAGGTTTTGTAACATGGTGGGACAAATTCATGTGGTATATAGATAACTAAATATGTTCAAATGCTTGTTGTGGAAGCAGAATACTCCAAGATAAACTTTGTAATTGTTTAAATTAAAATTAGTGGTAAGAATAACTTATCATGGCTAATAAGTATCATGGCTACCATTCCTTCATCACATAAAAGCAGAAACCTAAAGACAAAAGATAGGCTAACACTTGAATTCCTTAGCAAAATTAAACCACCCGTTGGATGCTAAGACATCTGATGTTCATTCAACATAAATTCAAAGGGTTGGCATCCACAAGACATGTGCACAAGTTGCTTTAGAAAACTAGCCTTTGTCAATAGCTTACTTAATCAACACTGTAAGGGCTGACCCAGGTGTTGGGAGATAAAAAAAATGTTAAGAGAATATTCCTTCTGCTCTATACAGTTGGAATCTACAATTGGTCTTGAAGGCAGCAGCACAGAATGTTTTGGGTACCTCATGTAACACTATTGTTACACGAGCCTCACTGGCTTCCAGTCTGCTTCTGGGTGCAATTCAAGGTGTTGGTTAATACCATTAAAGCCCTCATGGCTCCAGGATATCTGTGAACCATTTTTCCCAGAGGGATTGGCCCATGCTGCCAGAAGGGGCCTACTGAGGATCCCATCAGCTAAGGAATTTCGGCTGCTGAGATCCAGGAGAACTTTTTCAGCCAGGGCTCCTGCACAGGAGGTAAAATCTGCTCCCTCTCTCTTAGCTGTCAGGAAAGAGCTTAAAACTTGGCTGTGATGGCTGGCATGAAGGAATAGCTGCTGACTGGAGATGGTTGATACACTAACTGAAGAGGCACCCCCTCTGAATCTCCGTTTTTTGTTTAATTTTTGTAATTTTAAATTATAGACATCGATACTTTGATTCCAACTCAAACAATACTTTAATTCTAAGATCAGTATAAAGATAGATAGATAGATAGATAGATAGATAGATAGATAGATAGATAGATAGATAGATAGATACTTTGATCCCAAGTTAGTATAAAGTCATCTATGTCAATCCCAAACTCAGTGTAAAGATATCTATCTTAATCCCAAACTCAATATGTAGGCGACCATCTAATATACATTGATCCCAAGCTCAATGTAAAACCACAATGCTCCCATGAGTTGGTAAGCTTTTTGAAGCATTAAATACACTGACAATTTTGCAAACATCTTATAGCTATCCTTAGAGAACAACTTCAGTGGGTAAGAGTATATATATTCTTAGCAAACCTGCAGTAGCCTGTGTGAGAAGCCACAAGAACTCTTTTTGCCAAAATCTAGACAATTAAGACTGCTCTGTACTCCTCTTTCTTTTTGGCGAAATCTTTTCTACCAGCTCAGGTTTACTTAAGTTTCTCAACAAGTTCCTTTAAACATTATAAATGATATGTGTAGTTCTCAGACAAAAATTATGCCAATGTTAAGGAAGTGATGCTTTGCTCTGCATCTCTGCTCCCCGTTTTATTCTTTTTCGGAGAGAAAATCTAAGCATTGCATCATCTCAGGTGAGAAAAGAAAAAAAAAAAGCCTGGTGTACATCAAAGAAAGCCCATCATTACTTTATGTACATATAACTGCATGCATACGTTGTCCTCAAGGCATTAAATTTCTCTGCATATTTACCTTTGTGTATTCTTTTTGTCATTTGGTTCTTACTGTTAATTAGTTATTCACTTAGTCGCTGCCCTGTCTCCCTAAATGCCACTTTATTTGCAGGCTCTGCTGGGGTGAATGTGTTGAGAAGAATTGAGCCCAGGCACACTGAAAAGCCAAGAGAGTTATATGGCCTATGTCCAATGAAGTAGGTTTCAAATAAGTGCCTTTTCATAAATGATGTCTTTGGACAGTATCTAGATTTGCTGTTAAATCTGAAAGCACTGAAGGATTGTCATGCTTGCAAATTGGTTCTTGCGTTCTCTTTGGACCTGTGGTAAGAAGCCCACAAGTCTCTTCCCTCTCGCATATAAAGCACCATTACTTCTACCTGTCATCGGCCTCCACAGGTGATCCTCAGCCTATTGCTTTCCCGCCCATCATATTATCCTTCTTAGCGGGTGGCTGAAGTAAAACCCTTGCCTATTAATTCTCCGGGGGATGAAGGCTTCAGCTCTTGCCCTTTCAAATGCTGTATTGAAACAAAAGCAATTGAGGGGGAAAAAAATAAAGAAGACATGATTACATGTGCTCCTAGGGCATGTATCAGCATCACAAATCAATGATAAAGAGCACAGTTCCCTCTAGGGAACCTTGTTCAGAAAGCATCAAGGCAAGATTTGTTATTTTGCATACATTCCAAAATCCTTTTCCATCAAAGGTTGGGAGGACTCAATTTCATTTCCTAGTGGGGCTGGNTCCATCAAAGGTTGGGAGGACTCAATTCCATTTCCTAGTGGGGCTGGGGGGTGGGGGCTGAAAACATAATATTGATTAACAACTGCAGTTTGTTAACAGTGCAAGGAACAAACGGTGTGGGTTTGCACTTGCTATTCTTCAAACCCAGCTGCCCAGCCGTAAGTGTGTAAGTAAATATGTGGATGTCTGTGCACACTGAGGGATGGGATTGAGTTAATGTTACTACTGGGATATGTAAACCTGATTTAAGGCTTAGTTCAGAGATGAAAACCCAGCAGATCATGGATAGTGTTCTGACCCAGCCTTTATCGTAGCAAGAAACAGACGCCTTACAAAAAAACAAAAACAAAAACCTTCTTTATTTACACTTTGGGAATTAACTGCATTCACCAACAGAAAGTCCAGGCAAGAGTCCTGCAAGCAGTTAACTGAAACAGTCCTTATCAGCTCATTATGATCAATGCAAGGCTGTGAGCTCCCAGCTGCAAGGCTGCAAATTAAGTCAGTTCAAACAGAGAAATAGACAAACCTCAGTTCTGGCAAGGCAGACTTTGTCGCATAAAACACACAAGGACCAAACTTTCCAGAAATGTGAACAGTTGTCTGTGACAACCAAACCATTCCTCTTTCCTCCTATTTATTCCCCAGCCAGGAAGGGGCCATTCAGCATCCATGTTTGTTTTGCTTCCCGAGCCGGTCATTATCCTCCGTTGTTCATCTCTCCTATTTGCTCTGCACATACATGCATCTGGAACAGGCCCCAGCTGTTCCTCCTCCTCGCTCATCTCTGACTCTAAAGAGCTGCCTCTCTGGCTGGGAAATGCCAGAAGGCCCTGGCTCCACCTCTGTGTCCAATGCTGGGCATCTATTAGAGCCTTCCCTAGGCTCCAGAACTGGCCCAAGTTCTTCCCCAACCTCCTCATTGTCTGAGTCTGGCAGTCCACAACAGATAGCATGCAGCAACTCAAAAGAAGCCCCATGGAATGCCAGTGGCAAAAATCTGCCAAATTTTTTTTTTTAAAATCCCTTAATTCAGTGTATTTTGCATTGATTGTGGTTGGCTACGTTTTTAGAAGTATCATAAGGTACGTACAAAACCGATTGGTTCTACAGAAGGTTTCTTTTCTGCACAAACGCATTCACATCTCCTTTAATGCTGGGGACATGAAAATGTCACAGGGATGTTATGATCTGTGCACAGATTAGGTCAAAAACTTAAATAGTCTTTCCATATCTATACCCCCAAATCTTCTTTAAAAAAAGAACCTCCGCTTTCTTTGTAAAGAACTTTTGCTCAAGCAAGAAACTAAAGTAAAATGTGTCTTAGATTCTTGTACTGTTGATTTGATCTTAGAATGTGATTTCTATACATGTCATTCTCTATCAGGAAGGAAAGAAGAAAGGTGTGTGTTAGATTAGACCAGAGGTGGTATTCAGCAGGTTCTGACAGGTTCTGGAGAACCGGTAGCGGAAATTTTGAGTAGTTCAGAGAGCTGGCAAATCCCACCTCTGCCCCCATCTATTCTCTGCCTCCTGAGTCCCAGCTGATCTGGCTGGGTCTTCTTTTGCTGTCCTGCATAGGAGAATGGAGCTGGAAAGCAGGTTAGTGGGATGAGAGGGAATGGGGATTTTGCAGTAGCCTTCCCTTGCCATGCCCACTAAGCCATGCCCACAGAACCAGTAGTAAAAATTTTTGAATCCTACCATTGGATTAGACAGTTTGGCATGAAGTGGCTAAGGTACCACCAGGCTAGAAACAGGGAGACGGTGGATTCTAGTCTCATTTTAGGAATGAAAGCTGGCTGAGATACTTTGGGATGCTCTATCAGCCCAACCCACTTCAGAGAATTGCTGTTGTGAGGAAAATAGCAGGAGAAAGGAGTATTAGGCACTTTTGTTACTTTTGAGTTATAAAGTCAAAAAGTTAAAAAAAATGTATAAAAATCAATGTTTGTTAGATCCAGCTTTTTACTCTTGTCTTTATTTCTATACATACTTCCTTCCTATGCTTAAACGCAGGTTTTTCATACCAAAAGAGTTACTTTAAAAAAAAAACCTATTAGTTAATTATTTTCAAACCATTCTTATCTAATATGATGATAAAGAAAGAACTTTCTTCTTTCAAAGGAGAAGAAGATTTGCATAGAAACATGGCAGAGGTTTCACAAGGTTTGGCGACCAAATAGTATATTTACTGTCAATTATGGCTCCTAAAGGTGATCAAAGAAAAATGCAAAAGCTAAAGAGGTCCTGGATAAACTTTATTAACAGCAAACAAGAGATTGAGCCCTTCCTTTGATTGGGCCTAGGCATGCATTTCCTTGTCATTGTTCCTAGGCCTTCCTCTCAGACTGGCATATTTCTCCAAATAGGTGTTCTTTTAAAACCTGGCTAGGATCAGAGAATGGTTTATGGGAGGCGTCCACCATATTTTTCACTGTAAATTTATTACCAGGTTTCACAGCCAACCTGATTTCCCAAGCTTAAATTAAATCCTGAGGAAAAGCTACCTGGAGGAAAAATTGTCTCATAGAATTTTTTCTATATCAGGAATGATGGCTAAGAAAACCAGGGAGTGGCTTAGAAAACTTTTGCATCTCAAAAATTGCAAATTTTTGTGCTTTTGTGCAAACTTTTGCTGCATCACAAAAATAAATGAAAATAAAGCAAATAAAAGGTCGGCTCAAAATTATCAAGGATCTTTTTGGATTCTCAAGGAATTCCAAAGTATTCAGAGAACAATCAAGTCAAAAATGGAAACAAGAAGTGAGAGGACCGGTTTCAGCAGTATGTTGGTACAAAGGCATTTAAATCATTATTATCTATCAGATTGATCTGCAGCCTTTCATTCAGGAGCTCAAGATGGCATGCGTAGCACTCCCCCTTCCTCTTTCCCACAACAACCCTGTAAGGTAGGTTGGGCTGTGAGAGGAAACAACTGGCCCAAAGTGATTCAGGGAGCTTTGTTGTTGAAGATTTGGGATCCTGAGCCTCACCACTCAGTACCTGAATGGCCACTCTAAACTGGCTTGTTAAGTTCAGCAAAGCCACTGTGTTCCATTGCATGTAATATGAACAGGGTTGTTTAGTCACTTAAGAAATCTCGGACTGCAGATGGAAGCGTGTTCTGGGAAATGTTAAGACCGGTCTTTGGCTCAGTTTCATCATTCAGTTGGGGGCAACATATTTCATTGGTACTTAACGTTTATGAATGTTGTAGCTCATTTATTCTACAGTGTAGTTCTCAACTACTTATCTGAAAGGACAAGAAATTATTTGACATAAATTCTTGCAAAGTGCTTTATCAGTCCTAGAATGCATTTACATATTATGTCACATTACGTTACATTATGTTATATATTACATTACTTTACATTACATTATATTACATTACACGAGTACAAGATGCAGGTGTGCTCAGAATCATGGTGGAGAAAACTTGAGGCATGGGCATCGCACTGTAGTTTCCACTTTTGGCTAAGATTTTTTTTTTTTAATCAACCTTTAATTCTGCAGAAAAGGTTTTACTAAAGGGCATCATAGAGGGAAAATGTTTATATGATGTTTCTCCAGATTTTGAAGTGTTTACAGGGTTTCGTTAGGCTAAGACAATTACAGTATTAGGAACAATTTAGGACATGGATCTACAGAGATATGAAGGCTAATCACTAGTTTGCAAATGTATGATTTATTAGGGAAGCAGAAGATTATAATCTCCAAGGAAAGAAGGAAGAGAGAGGAAGGAAGGAAGGAAGGAAGGAAGGAAGGAAGGAAAGAAAGAAAAAAAGAAAGAAAGAAAGAAAGAAAGAAAGAAAGAAAGAAAGAAAGAAAGAAAGAAAGAAAGAAAGAAAGAAAAAGAACAAAAGAAATGTTGGTTGGTTTTAATATTTTTCTGCCAGTTCTTGAAGAATAATTTCAATAGATCCCATCTTTCATTACAACTGACCATGTGCTCATGATTCAGAAGAAATGTCACTGATTATCTTACTACAGATTCTCTCATCTAAATGTATGACCCTTCATTTCATCAAAGTTTCTGGTAGGACAAAATAATTTTATTATTTATTGTTTAAGATAATATGTGTGGGCTGACTTGGTGTTGATTAATCGGTTTGTGCAGCAATGGCATGGGAATGACACAGGCAGTATGCAATTCTGAATTCTCAGTTGCTTTCACTGTATTTTTAAATTCATTTTAAATTAATCTGATTCTAAAAGAATGAATTTACATCCATGAAGAAACATTTATTTGCTTGACTTTAGTGCAGCTGTAATGGGTGAACAAATCACTCATCTTTGCCGGGCTGTCTGAAGTTAAATCAGAGCTGTTAAGTTGAAAAGGGCAAGAGTTTTACTTACTCCCCCCACAACCATGACATAGGTCAACAGCCTTGCACTCTAACTTGACCCCGGATTTTGAGGCTGCCTCCTGTACATGTAGCCTATTCCAGGAACTGCCAATTTCACATATTCTTTTTGTTTTGTCTCTGAGCTCAGACTAGTAACACATGTCCCTGCTGCATTTATTTCCCTCTTCTCAATCTCTGATACTTGCTCCCCTCCTTTTCCTCCTTCCTTTTAGCTTTTACTTATAGATCTTCAACTCTCAAGTGAGTCAACTCTCAACCTGTCAAACTCATGGCCCGTGGGCCAGATGTGACATGTGCTGGCCACGCCCGGTTTAGCTAAGGGGAAAAAAGTTGTGATATGTTACGCTGCCATGCCACTCTGAGTTTGACACGCCTGAACTAAAGGCATCTGATAGCTATGTCTTTTTTTATTTATTTATTTTTGCATTTATGGTGGGTTGTTATGTTAGGTTGTGCTTGTGCATGTGTAGACTACTAAATACTATACACCGAACTGAAATACCATGAACAGATTGACTTTTTCATAAGTAGATGAAATAGATTTTTGGCATCTTTTCCTCTCCACCATTACCCCCTCTGCAAATTAGTATTCTCTGTGATATACCTGCAAGCTATATTATAAAAGGTCACATGAAGATTGTTCTGTTACTTCTGCTTGGTTTAAAATAGCAAGGGTAGGGATTGTCTTTCCTCAATTATGGGTGTGTGCAATGACCAGAAGAAACTTCTTTGCATAGTGTTGGGGAAAATATTTTTAAAGTCCTCTAAGCTACGTATCTCTGCAGTTTTAATGTTCAATGGAGTGTGTGCCTCTCTAAAATCTGCTCAGATCTTCTGAAAAAAAAAAAAAGATGAAACCTTAACTATTTGGCCAGTGTTATTGGTATTCCTAAATTTAAATGAAAATAACATGAATGGATGAGTAAAATGTCTAGATATAACCACAGCTCTATTTAAACAAATTGAAGTCTCAGTATCTTATTTAAAGCTATTTTGGGAGAGAACTATTTATTTTGCTGAATACATTCTTCTTTGCCATCATTACTTCACATGAGAAAATAATACTAGCACAAACTCTCTTTTGCATGCTTGCATACACATGCTGACTAATACACTCACACCTGCACATGCCACCACCACGCACAAATAATATCCCATGTATTGCTTTCTTTGGAAAATCACTGAACGCAAATTCCACTTTCTCAATATTTTTTGAAACAATCTTATTCAATAGCCAGCACACATGATAGCAGGAAACTGAAGGTTCTGTGAACAACATTTATTGATAATAACAGAGCTTATCTGAACATAGTGGCAGGCTGCACAAAGATAAAGAAAACCTGCCTGAATCTACTAGCAGTAGTAATCCTGCTAAGCAACAACTTAATTCCTCCCTGCCTGCAACTACCAACTTGCTGTGTATGGTCTTGTCTCAAAATCATCATAATCTTCTCACAGTACATAGCAATTCCAAAAAGGGATACTCCTCTTACTTTGTTTCAGAATCACCTCAAGCTTTCCTACAGTAGCATTCTTCGTGTATGTTTGGAAACTTTATTTCTTAAGTGACTATATCTGTATGTGGGTGTGTTTACTTGACAGGGCCATGCTGAGAGTGCCACATATCTGCACTGGTATATCCAACACATTTCTAATATTATTTCACATATCTTTTAGATTAAAAAAAAACCCACACTGATCTTCATGAATAAAATCCTATTTTCAACCTTTCAGCCAAAGTTGTGGTAAATAATTTATTGTTATTATTCAGTAAAGATATTGAGTGGAATGGTGGGCTAGTGGTGAAGACACTCACTAACCCTTCCACTCAGAAGCTTAAGAGTTCAATCCTAGGCAGCGACAGATGGTTCCAGGGTTCAAATGAAAAAATATCTGCTGGGAACTGTGTGTGGCATCAAGAAGGGCATCTGTCATGCCCCTGGTGGAGACTGACTCTGAGGGAGAGGAGGAACACCGACAGGGAGTGGAAGAGGCTGGGGAAGGGCAGAGGCCGGTTGTGGAGGAGGCTGGGGAAGGGCAGAGGCCGGCTGGGCAGTCAGAGAGGGACCCAGGCCCATCCCCTCTCCATCCTAGGGCACACAGGGAGGAGAGGATAAGGGAGAGACTAGGTGGTCTACTCAGGAGAAGAGGCCTTGATCCTCTTCATGGGCTGCAGCTGTGACAACTGAATAAGAGGACGGACATGCATACAGGTGAACGCCGGAAACAAAGCATGGAAATATCTCTAGTTTATGGTTCCTCTCTGAGTTTGGTGTCCTTCCCAGTGTGTGTTCTGTTATCTGNCAAAGCATGGAAATATCTCTAGTTTATGGTTCCTCTCTGAGTTTGGTGTCCTTCCCAGTGTGTGTTCTGTTATCTGTTATCTGTGGACGTCCTCCAGCCCCTTATCTTGCCTGGTTTGTGTTGTTTTTCTCCCTCCTTCTTGGAACTGCTTGTGTGGGAGTGTTTTGTCTTCCATCACGGATATTCAGAGCTTGGAAGCAAAGTGAAGGAATAAAAGGGGCTTCACCAGGTTTTGGGGATTGTTTGTTTTGTATCCCCACCCTGAATAATCACAGCATCTAGCCAATAAATGCTCAGTTCCATCCAGTCACCCCAACTGAATCCTGAAGATTACAAGGTAATAAAAAGGGAGTCATGACCCTGAGACACTGCAAACATCATTAATATGAACCAGTTGCCAAGCATCCGAATTTTGATTGCATGGCCCTGGGAATACTGCAATGGTTGTAAGTATGGAAAATGGCATGTCACTTTTTTCAATGCCATTGTAACTTTGAACAATTACTAAACAAATGGTTTTAAGTCAAGGACTACCTATATTTATACTTTCAGGGATCATTTCTGTGGTATTTAAAAATAATCTAGAATATATTTTCTTACAAAAAATGTAAAATCTAGTGTTAATGTTCAGTGAGTGCAACTGTTTACAAAAGGCCATTCTCCATGCTACTTCTGCACAATTTGTGTGTGTGTGTGTTTGTGTGTGTGTGTGTGAAATTAAACCACACAGGGAGGTTTTATATTCCATATTATCCAGATCAAGATTTTTGGCTTTGAGTTTAGCTGTGATTTACAAAACTTCTTCATGAAGTGAAAGGATAAAAAAAATCAAATAATAAATAATAAAATAAGGCAATTATGAATATCTGTTGTTCAAATGTGATTTAAATATCACACGTTTGTGAAACATGTATGCACAGTTCAAAAAATAAACTATAATTTACACTCTAGTAATTTCACAAACAAGATTACTATTCAACTTGTGAAATAAAAATTCACTGAAAAATATATATTTAATCTTCATCTAGAAATCTTTCACTAAGGGCTTATCTTACAAAGCTGTACGTGTTGGAGTGGGTAGGGAGTAGAAATCAATTCCACACTTAAAATGAGAAAAGGTTATAATGCAAACATGAAGCTCTGTTTCCATTTTGCCAGAGGAAAAATATTTTGTGTGAAGTTAAATTCGACAGTCCTACATTTTATATAAGGAAAAAAAACCCAGCCCTCGTATTATTCTCTAGCTCTGAAAAGGATAGCATTTGAGCAGCTTGATTTAAACGTCATTCTTGTTTTCCATTGCCATGCCAGAGAACATGTGCTACTTTTCAGTAACTAGAGATCGTATTTTCATGTGTGATGAAATCTTCCAGATCCAAGGGTAAGGTGGAAGCTGACTTTCTGATGTATTTCCTAGCAGACTAAAAGTTAGGTAATGAAGAGATGACAACATTTACATGGCAAAACAGATCGTGGTCTGAGGATGCTGAAAAATATGTGTCATCTGTCTGAAAAATCTTTAGAGTAACTGACATTCTCACATCAACCCAGCATTGCAGGGTGTGGATCCTCACTGGGAGAAAATCACAGTAAAGTTTAATGCTTAGGGTTTTCCTCAAACCCATCAAGTAATAGGAACAATAGAGGCAAATTAATGAAAGCAAGTGACTTAAAATTCTAAGTGACCAGTTTGTGTCAAATATGGCTTTCTCCTGTTCTGTCCTGAGGCCATTTTTTTCTTAGAAGGACGAGAGAATTGCTTCAAAATTAATTTCAAAATCTTAACATTCAAAACATCACCTATTCCAACATTTTTGAGCCCTTAGTTTATTTACAGCTTTCCATAGTAAAAACAAAACAAAACCCATGTCTTGCTTTTCATTGTTTATGTTAATTTCTTGAAGATTATAAAGATACGTCTTCATGTTCTTATATTAAGAATTGAAGGCACTCGCCTGTTCTTGTCATTTTGAAGGTGCCTGATTTCTTCAGAGCACTTAACGGGCAGTTTCCAAAAGTGGTTTGCAAAGGCAGGAAACCCTATACCATTCCAGACAAATGGCTGTCCAATTTCTTCTTAAAATCTTCCTGTGATTCACAACTTCTGCAGGCAAGTTTTTCCACTGGTTAATTGTTCTAACTGTCAGGAAATTACTTCTTAGTTCTAGGTTAGTTCTCCTTGATTAATTTCCACCCATTGCTTCTTGTCCTGTCCTCAAGTGCTTTGGAGAACGGCTTGACTCCCTCTTCTTTGTGGCAACCCTGGAGATATCAGAACGCTGATATCATGTCTACCCCTAGTCCTTCTTTTCATTAAATTAGACATACCAGTTCCAGCAACTGTTCTTCATATGTTTTAGCCTCCAGTCCCCTAGTTATGTTTATTGCTCTTCTCTGTGCTCTTTCTAGACTCTCAACATTTTTTTTTTACATTATAGTGACCAAAGTGGATGCAATATTGCATACAAATGTATTGTCCTTTGAAGGCTTGGACTGCAGCCAGAGCAAGAATGGCAAATTTCCTTGTCTCCCAGTTCTCTTACCATCTGGAGACTCCTGTTTTGCAGTCTTTTCATGAGGAACAAGGGTATGGCATACAACATGGAAAATCTGTTGTCCTCTCTTTCACCAGAGAAGCTCAGAGGTGATGATTGACTTTTTGATTCTTTGTTCTTAGCTGCAATCATTAGCTCTGC
This sequence comes from Laticauda laticaudata, assembly GCA_004320025.1. Classification (NCBI taxonomy): domain Eukaryota; kingdom Metazoa; phylum Chordata; class Lepidosauria; order Squamata; family Elapidae; genus Laticauda; species Laticauda laticaudata. The sequence continues at coordinate 10,603 of BHFT01015401.1, read as the reverse complement.
TTTCTTGCAGAGCCATTTTCAGTCTATTTCCCATGGAGCTGTTTCCATTCCGCCATTTGTCCCCTGGAAGGGGCTGATGTGTGAAGACTTAAGCCACCGATTGACTCAACACAATATGGATATTGAATTCAGCAGGCAAATTGTGTTGGTTTTTTTTGAGGGGCAAGGGGGAGGTTTGTTAATTGATAATTTTTCCATGCCAACTTGGAGATATCAGTGTTTGTGCTGTATTTAATTGCTTTGAGATATATCATCCACTTTGCTGCATTTCCATGTTTAGGTTGAATCAGTGCCATCCAAGATTGCTGTAAGTCAGCAGCCTCCCAGCCTTTTAGGCACCAGGGACTGGCACCATGGGGAGAGGTTATTCGGAGGACTGGAAGGAGCATGCAGCCTGCATCCCATGTATGGGGCTTTGCTTGTTTGCGTAGCCTGGTTTCTGTCATGCCATGGTCTAGTGCAGAGGTCTTCAACCTTAAACACTCAAAGAGGCATTTGGACCCATTTCCCACAGAAAAGAAAACACCAGGAGCTAATAATTTAACAACTGCTGTGACTGAGTGGGCATGGCCAACTCAACACCATTCACTCCCACCCAGTCATCTCCTCTAGAATATGGAGTGAGTTTCCATCCCTTGCCATCACCCTTATCTTCTCAGACTAGGTAAGGAGTGATGGGGAGGGGAGGGGCCAGCCAGTGATGGGATCAGGTAACAGGGAGCTGCAGCAGAGGGCTGAAAGAGCCACATGTGGCTCCAGAGCTGCAGGTTGCAGACCCCTGGTCTAGAGCCAGTCCTTGAAGTGGAGGTTGAGGGCCCCTGCTGTGATAGAACAGGAATGTCAAACTCAAGGCCTAGGGGCTGGATCCGACCCACAAAGTGCTTAGATTTTGCGGGACGCCCCTGGAAACAGTGAAGGATTAGTCCTTAGTGCCTCTGTCAGCAAAAATGGAGCTCAGGGAGGCCCCTCAAGGCCTTCCTAGGCTCCGTTTTTCAACTGTGATGCCTTCTGCCAGTGAAAACAGAGCTTGAGGTTGCTACGCAGAGCCTGACAGGCTCTGTTTTTGGCCACATGCTCTGTTTTCACTGGCAAAGGGCTACAGGAGGCTGTCGCAATCAAAAATGTATCCTCAAAGAGTGACATCGAGCTGGCCATGTCCCTTGGCCACATCACCTGACCATGACCCCCGAGATCGAACACAACCCTGATGCAGCCGTCAATGAAATCGAGTTTGACATCCCTGCGATAGAGTAAGGGTTAATCCCTTTTCCAACGAAGTGCTAGAGAAAGACATCAACATTTGTTAATTCACACTTAAACTGCAATAATTATGGCCTCAGTGTAAAAATTACATGGTGTGGAATAGCAAATAATAACACAGATCTCTGCAGGAGATAACATATGGAGAAGGAACTCACTACTGGCTAATATGAGCTATTTTGCTATGGAACACCATATTATATTTTTTATAATTATTATATTATATATAATAATATTATATTTTGTGTGTTTGTACGGCCCAGTGCTGGTCCATGGACCAGTGCTATAAGTAGTAGAATAAGGGTTAATCCCTTTTGCAACGAAGTGCTAGAGAAAGGCATCAACATTTGTTAATTCATACTTAAACTGCAATAATTATGCCCTTAATGTAAAAATTACATGGTGTGGAATAGCAAATAATAGCAGAGATCTCTGCAGGCGGTAACATATGGGGAAGGGACTGACTACTGGCTAATGTGAGCTATTTTGTGATGGAAAACCATATTATATTTTCTTTCTTGTTTTGGAAATAAATCATAACGCTTTAAGGCTTTCAAGTAATTTGCATTTAAATGAAGTCCAAAGAAGATCAAAATGATTCACTCAGACATATCACTGTTCTTTGGAGATAGAAGGAAAGGGTGCCACTGAGTATGGTCATTGTCAGTTTTGTACAGCATTTAGCTGTAACTTGGACTCATATAAAATCCTTAATGCATGAGTGTATGCATTCCTATTTATTATCTCGATATGTTTGCTAATAAAATTTTATTGTACAGACTAATAGCAATGCTTCATTTACTACACACAACGGTACTTCAAAGTTATCAAATGTTAAATGTAATGATATGTTTAAAATAATAGTGTAACGAGTGTAATGAGTGCAAATTAAGTTGCATTTCTCTCCCTTTTTATCACAGTTTTTATTTTCAATTGCCTGAGCCTTAATGATACCCAGTGAATTAGTTTTAAATGATTGAAGATTCCACAAGGTTGCTCTTCAGCTCTTATTAATTATAGAACTCAAATGAAACAGCCTTCTGTATAAATGGTCAAAATGGCATAAACAAATAGGCAAAGGAACCTCCTCAAATTGTTTTGTTTTTAAATTTCATCTCCCAGTGATCCCAGACAATATGACCGATGGCATCAAAGTGGGAGGATCGTTAAAATTATTTGGAGGCATGTAACACAAAACTCTTGTTTGGAGCTTTATTTTTGTTTAGGGAGAAGAATCTGAAAGGATGAAGGAAATTTGGAAAAAGGAAAGGAAGAGGGCTTTTACAGTGATGGGATTCACATTTTTTTATTACCGGTTCTGTGGGCATGGCTTAGTAAGCATGGCAGGTGAAGGTTACTACAAAATCCCATTTCCTGTCCATCCCACTAACCTGCTTTCCAGCTCTGTTCTCCTGTGCAGGGCAGCAAAAGAAGATCCAGCCGATCAGCTGGGACTTGGGAGGCAGAGAATAAATGGGGGTGAGGCCAGTCAGAGGTGGTATTTGCCGGTTCTCCAGTTCTGGAGATCTGGTAGCGGAAAATTTGAGGAGTTCTGAGAACCGACAAATACCACCTATGACTGGCCCCAACAACCCCATCTCTTCTCTGCCTCCCGAGTCCCAGCTGATCATCTGGCTCTTCTTTTGTTGCCCTGCACAGGAGAATGGAGCTGGAAAGCAGGTTAGTTGGGTGGGGAGGGAATGGGATTTTGCAGTAACCTTCCCCCAGGAGTGGGGAGGGAATGGAGATTTTACAGTATCCTTCCCTAGCCACGCCCACCAAGCCACACCACACCCACCAAGCCTTTTGAACCGGTAGTAAAAATTTTTGAATGCCACCACTGTGTGTGTTCCAATTTTTAGCAAATAAAATTGGGGACTGGGGGACTTATAGGCCTTTATATACTTCTGACTCCAGAATCTCGTTTCAAGACTTGAGAGCCAACATGACTGATGAGTTGAATCTGCATCTTTTTAATCCAGGTCCAATTTCATTTTTGCATTATACCTGTTACTTGTATGCCATATGTACTTTCTGCTAGATATTTCCAGATCTAAGCAGAGAACGTTCCCATCACGAACAGATCATTCAGATATGGGGATATTTCACCCAACATCCGATTTTCCCATTTTCAAATGTATTCTATTTCATTTCTGAGCATTTTTATATGCATTTGTACCTTTTGATTAAAAACATTGAATGCATACATTTTTTGTGCTAATATGCATTTTTTTTCTTTTATAATACAGATTTAAAATAACTTTACAAAATTTAGAAAAGTATGCATTTCATCAAATAACTGTGTTCTGGCTCCTTCATAGGTTTTTGAAATGCAAATTCTAAAAGGATACACAAAATACACAAGCAATCCGACCTTTTTCTTATCTATAAGAGTCTTACTTATATCCAGAGAGTGAGCAGGTGGGGATGGGGCACAGAGAGTTTGAGAAAGCAGCTGGATATTTTCTTTTTTTATTTAATTAAAGCCAGTATATATAATTATGTTCACTGAAGAAATGGAACATAATTAAAAATACTGCATTTTCTCCATTGGAAGTTTTCTAATCCTTACTTATTACATGTCTTTCAAGCTGTGCTGAATCACACTGTACAGTTTTTTTTCAGGGAAAAGGAGAGAAAAAAAAACTTTCAATAAAAGGAAGACATGAATTGGGGCTTAAGAGTTGACAGTAGGGAAACACTGATTTGATACCTGTTAGACCAGTGCCAGTTCAAGAGTATATGGTGTCCCAAGGCCACCTTGACTTATGGACTGACAAAGCTCATTTTAAGAGTAAATGAAGCACCAGAGAACTATGTCTCCTAAATCCCATTAAATGACAGAGTGAATACCTGCAGCATGTCTATTCTGCATGACCTAGTGGGATGGGTAGAAATAACCAGAAATAAATCTCAAAAATAACCCAGTCCTGTGCCATTGGTTATAGGTCATATCTTGAACTATATCTAGAAGTCTACTGAGAAACAGTGCAAGTCAAGAATAGTGGTCGTTACACAACTACAACCAGTGCACCATTACTACCCATGATGTTGCATTCTGGACACGTTGGCAACTTCTAAATAGTCTGCTAAAGAATAGTCCCATGTAGAGCATTTTGCAGAAATGCAAATGGGAGGTGACTAATGCAGAAGCAACCATTAGCAGGGCCTGTCAATCAGGAAATGAGTAGAAGTGGTGCACAAGATGGAGTTTTGAGTCCAGGAGCCCAAATTATGAACAGGCTATGAGTAGGAGAATGTAGCACGTTCAGAACCCAAGATGTAAAATCTTCAGATCTAGATCTTGGAGGAGTCAAAACCCTTAGCCCTTTGATCTTGCTAGAGTTAATTTGGATGCTCTTTCCCCATTCAGATCTCCACAGCCTCCAAACACTCAGAAAAGACCAAGACATTATAATTTGATTGGCCAGAGATGTGCAACTGAGTACCATCAGTATATTGACTCTATGCCTACTGATGGTCTCATCCAGGGGCTTCACATAGATTTTAAACAAAAATGGAGACAGAATAGAGCCCTGAGATATCCTACAGAGCAGAAGCTTAAGACTAGACCATTCTCCCCCTATAAATAACAGTTGGAACCAGCCCTGGAGAAAGGAGAGACTCCTCAATAATATCATGCCCCTTGCTGACAAACTGATCAGAAGACAGCTTGTTCAATAGTATTGAAGGCCACTAAGAGCTCAAGAAAGGACCAGATAATCAAGTTCCATTGGATCCCTTGATTCTTTAGAAGGGCTGGTTTCCTTCAGAAATGAAAGAACCAGTCTCTCTCAAAGATTCACATACCACATAGATCCAACTGCATGTTGTACGCAGGAAATTTTGACAACCAGAAGGGATGTGGGTCTAAAACATAAGTGGCCTTGCACCCTTAAGAACTTTCTACTTCCTTAGAACTAACAAGCTGAAACTCTTCCCAGATAATAGAACTAGACCATGTCTCATCCAGTTCCATAGGACCTGCACAGTTGATGTCCAGCTTAGAGGGGATCCAAATGATTCTATTTGGCTAATGTCCAGAATAGTTCTCACATCAGCTTTTTAGATACTCCACTGGTCCCTGACTATCCAGGAGCAAACTATTTTCCTTAAATAAGATCACTATATCATAATCTGTTGAAGCAATAAGGATGAATAAATATTCCATGTTTTACTGTTATAGTTGCCATGAGATAATTTTCTTACTCTTTCTGAGTTGGATTTAATCTTTGCCTCCTGCCAGCAGCACAATAATAATTTCCATCTAGTGTTGAGGATATTAAATGTTTATTGTTTTCCTTTCTCATTCATAATATTTAAATGATGCATCAGTGAGATATCGGCAAGATTCCTTTTGGTTAATCCATTAAAAATGATTACAAACTCTTAATCATTTACAGCTTGATCCTAGAAATAAAGTTCTCACTGTAACATCCACTCGGTTTCAAACTATTAGCACTGATGTATCTTGATATAAGTAAGACTTATAAATCATTGCATTCTTGGCTTCGAGTAAAATCTGAATCAGGGAACAATTCCCACCTTTCTTCCTTCATCTCCTTCATTAACCTCTCTAATTGTCAAAACATGCTCCATATCATCTCCCCTCCTGTTCCTAAAATGTCTTCCCCTTTCTCCTTAAAAATTCGTAGGCACTGAAAATAGGAACAGCAGTGATGTGAGAAGAAGTGAGTCAAGTTGCAAAAATCCAGGTGACTGGAGATTCTCAGTCTCTTCTTCTCCCTCTCCCTTTCTCTGTCTTCTGCTATTTTGTATTCATCCAAATTTTGGCAGCCTAGATTTGGTAGCTCCAGACAGAAGTGAAGGCTTTCCATGCCTGACTGCTTTAGGCAACTGTGAATGCATTATGGAGCAGCATTCTACAATTAAATACCAAATGGGCCCATTTCCAGAGGTATTTAAACTAAGAGAAGCTACAGTAAATTGGTGATTTTAATACAGTTTTAAAACCTATAGTGAAAGCAGACAAATTATTGTACAAACTTTATTGCAGGAATAGACCTAATTTTTCCCCCAAAAATTGTTGATCAAGTATAGTTGAAATACCATTAAAAGTCTCCTGACTAGGAAGAAGATTTTAGGTAGAAGTGAATATACTGAGCCAAATCTGGTGTTAATAATGGACTTCTTAGGGCTGAAATCTCAAACTGCAATGAAAAACATGATAGGTCTACAGTGTACAATGCCATGAAAATATATGGAACATTGAACAATGAACTAATGGCTTCAGCAGTGGTTTAGCCATTCTATGCATGATCACTCAGGTCAAATAATGCTAGGAATTATATTAAAGCTGAGTGAGCCCCCCAAAACTTGTTGATAGCAAGCAGCAAATGTCAATAGTATTTTAAAACTTCCCTAGCTTGTTACTCTAGTATATCTTTTTCAAACAGTTCTCTCATGAGGGAAACATTTGGGAGTCGTTTCTTTACAAATTAGCACATATTTATTCCTGAATTACTTAAGTACATCTTCAGAATGTGGAAAAGAAAATGATATTCTAAAGAAGTCATTTAACCGCTCAATTAATTGTTTTCCTTTTGAGGTATCGGCCTCTGAAGAGACAACATTAAGAAGTTATCCAGAAAGATAAGTCATGTAAATATGATTGGGTATGGAAAAGACAAAGCAGCAGGGATAAAATTATACACTGTGTAGTCACCAATGGAGAATAAGGTTTAACGTTTAGAGAAAATGCTGACTACATAAGGAACGAAAGCATCTGGAGATATTGCAGCAGAATATTGGCATGAGTCTAATGGCATGCACAGATATAACAGTAATCACTGAACTCTTAGCTGGAGAAATGTTGAACAGCCCAGAAGTCACCAGGAATGCTACATCAAGTAAGATGTAGAAAATTAGCACCTTTCCCTCTCCTAGAAGAATGAAATAGTCTAGGAAGTATTAAAAAGGCAGAATATTATACCTCCCTGGATGAGACAAAGAGAAACATGCTCTTGGAAAGCAGCCCCTACCTTTGTTAATAGCCCCAGAAAGACTGAGCCATCCTATCTACAAGACAAAAGACGTTTAGCTCCCGGGTGATAGGATTAGCCCTCACTCAGATCCAAATCAGGACAAGGACATTAAGCCATAATAGGAATTGTCCAAAGCCCCTTCATTACTTCACTCAGCAAGATTCAACCAAGCCTGGGACTCAAGACAACCTGCAAAGTTACCCCTGCATGGCCCCATGGGAGTCTGACAACCAATACGTTTCTTGCCACAGGAACAGGAAGCAAGTTCAAAGCCCAAGAGAGTGTATAAATCTCTCTTCCTCTCACCCACGTGTTCCATTTTTTGCACAGGACCTCAAAACTGCGTGGCTCTATCCACCATTAAACCATCCTTCCAAGCAGTCTCCATGTTTCTATTTCTCCCCACTTGGAACTGAATCCAGATGGACATTTCTTCCAACAAAGATAAGGAGGTGACCTCATAGTGTCCTTCTGGCACCTTCACATTTCTACATTTTGAAAGATGGTCTTCCTCTGCCCTCCCTTTCTGATATTAATCCTGTGTAACCATTTATTCTTTCTTACGCTCATCAAGTGATACCTTTCATACTGCTAGAAAAGACAACAGCTTGCCTTATGTTTTCTGTCCCCTTGCCCCTTCATGGTCAACCTTTCTCATAGTTTCATTTTTTTTCCTGCTCCTTTAAAGTATTTTGTAACAGTTAATCTTCTTGAAAGAGAAAATCAGATTCTTCTACTTCATTTTTTAACCTCTATGTCATAACACAGGTAGAAAGTTAACACCCACCCCTCTCTTAAAAGAATGAAATGTTTTAGGAAATATTAAAAAGGCAGAATATATTTCCTCTAAAAGAGGAATATTTTTTTTTAAGGGAGACAGAAACTCAGAGCCCCAGCTCCCTGCTCCCAGTAGATATTTTTGCCCATTAAAAATACTGCACCAGTATCTGTAAAACAAAAGATCTTCAACATCAGGGTGAAGGGATTAAGACATGACCATTCAGGACATAATAGGATTAACCCACTATTATTTAGCAGCAGAGCTCACCACATTGCATAATCTTCTAAAGACATTGTATCATCCTGCAAACTTCAACCAAATTTAGCTCAGACAACCTATAAAGATAGCTATGACCCCTACAACAGCCAATAGAATATATGTTCTTGCACCGGAACAGGAAGCTCAAGCCCAAGAAAAGGTATAACCCTGCCTCTCAATTCCATGTGATCAGCTACCCAGAACCATGTGCTTTGTGGTTCTGTTCATCATTAAACCATCTTTCCAATTAGCCTCCAGCTTCCATCTCCAGTGCCTTTCTCCTGGCTTGGAACTGAACCAGATGGAAATTTCTTCCAACAAATAGGATATCCAACAAATAGGATACTGTTCTGGCACATCGTCTTCCATTTTGCAGCAGATTTTTTTTTTCACCTGTCCAAAACCCAGGAATACAGTATTTAGTTATCTGTGAGAATATTAATAGATCATTCAATGCACTTGATTCTACTTAACATATATGGGTTTAATTAAATAAGCTGGATGATCCATTCAGAATTATTTCAACTTTTCAAATATTTTTGAAATATTTATTTAAAAATATTTACAAATATTTTCTGTTATTTAAAAAAAAATCATTTTTTTCCCAAATGGCTAAAATTAGCCAATAAAACCAGTAGGTTTCCAAACATGCCCAAGATTAGAGTACAAAATAAATCCCCAATAGGCGGACAGGGTGATTATTCCACAAAAACATCTGAAATAGTATCCCTCACTCATTTTGATGGGTTAACCAGTTACTTCTACAACACATTGGAAGCCAAGATAGTATTCAACAGGTTCTGACAGGTTCTGGAGATCTGCTAGAGGAAATTTTGAGTAGTTCGGAGAACAAAATATCACCTCTGACTGGCCCCGCCTCCCATCTATTCTCTGCCTCCCAAATCCCAGCTGATTGGCTGGGTCTTGTTTTGTTGGCCTGCACAGGAGAATGGAGCTGAAAAGCAGGTTAGTGGGGTGGGGAGGGATGGGATTTTGCAGTAACCTTCCCCTGTCACACCCATGCCACACCGACCAAGAACCGCTAGTAAAATTTTTTGAATTCCACCACTAATTGGAAGTGAATAGATTCTAAGATTGTTATATTTACATTCTTTCCAAATACCTTTTGTCCTCAGATTAAAATACATCAAGTTGACAGATAGGAAAGAAATTAAATCTTCCCAGTAATACAACATTAAATGACAACCAAATAAGAATTCCAATTTGGAAACCTGTTTTGGAGAGCTTCAGGTGCAAACATAGATCTTTGTGTATCAGCATTCACATTTTCACATCTGTGTAACTGAGAAACTATATTAAGAATTATTTCTTCCAAGGCTCTTGACAATTTACTTACATGAGCCAATGGGAAGATGGTTTATTTTTTTTCTTTCTACCACTCTTCATTTAAGAGCAGTGTTTCTGAACCTGAAACACCGGTTTAGAGAAACTGACTGGACTTCTTTTAAGTAATCATAAAATATGTGAATCTCATTTTACTTTATTTCTTCCAAAGGGAACAGCATTTTCCACTGCTTTGGATTAGCTTAGGAGGCACAAAGCAAGTCATGTGTTATATAGGTTGTTTTTTTCTTCTAGCATTCAAATCCCTATCTTCATCCCCTAACCAAAGCAATAACTCATTCTGCCACATGATAGGGCTGACCCTAGACTTCCTGCTTTTCACAGGGCTGTGAAAATATACGCTTTGTTAGTTTGACATTTGTGGAACTTGCATGATGATGATGATGATGCATTTCCTATGTTTCCACAGGGTTTTTTTATTTAAAAGGTTTCCATTGTTCTTCTTTGTCAAACATGAATTTAAAGCAGGGGTGACAAACTCAGGCCCCGTGAGCTGGATCTGGCCTGCGGGTTGCTTAGATCTGGCCCACGGGGCTGACCTGGAAACAGCAAAGGACCAGCCTGCAGTGTCTCTGCATGTGGCCTCCCCAAGCTCTGTTTTTGCAGACAGAGGACTGGACAGAGGGCAGCCCAAAATGGGGCGCTGCCCTCCCAGGCTCCATTTTTGCTGACAGAGTGCTAGCAAAATACACTAAAACAAAACAAAAGAGAAATGTTTCCTCTTTTGCATTTATGAGTGCAAGAAAGGACAGGAAAGGAGAAAGGGAAAGAGGAAAGCCAAAAAGAAAGAAAGATGGGAAGAGAGCAAGGAAGAAAAAAAAAGGAAAGAAGAGAAGGAAGATGAAAGGAGAAGGAAAAGAGAAGGAAAAAGAAGAAAAGGAAGGAAGGAAGGAAGGAAGGAAGGAAGGAAGGAAGGAAGGAAGGAAGGAAGGAA
>BHFT01015400.1:0-17508 GCA_004320025.1 Laticauda laticaudata | reverse complement strand
TCGGGTCCATAAAGATGGATTGGGAGAAGAGTGGAGTTTTTGGACTCTTATGAACAAAGCTGATGGTGGAGCTGAGAAATGAGAAGAACCCTCGTGCATTCCAGCACTTCATGAAGATGCCACCAAGCCATGGTTTGGACAAAGTTGTGGAGCGTCTGAGACCCCAGGTTGACCAAATGGCAAACAAGACCAACTTCCATCCCAGCCTGGACCCCTGGACTGAAGGTGGCACTGACGTCCTGCACCACGTGACCTCTGAAACCACATACCAGAAACATGCAGTTTGCTGGAGGTGCCACAACAACACCATCAGCAAAGTGGGTCAGAGAAGTGGTGCAGGCCATCAATTGAAGAATACGAGTGGAGGATGATCTCCAGTGTTCCCACCACTGAAGAAGGCTGGAGGAAATGTTGCAGAGCAGTTGGTATCAAGAGATGGAACTTTCCCCACACCGTTGAAGCCATAGATGGGAAGCACATGGCCTGCAAAAGCCTCCAGCCAACATCAGAGTCCACTTATTACAAACTACATAGGGCTTCTTCAGCGCATTATCGCTCTTCCATGGTTTGATGCTGACTACATCGGAGGTTTAATCTATACCAGCAACTATCCCTTACCCCATCCCAACACTATCCCTTACCCATCCAACAGCTATCCATCCCAACAGCTATCCTTACCAATCCCCACAAGTAAATGCAAAGGCTTAACCTTTTTCCAAAGTTTTCACCAACACTTTGATTAGTAAAAAAAAATGAAACCTAGTGTGTGAAGCAAAGATAATCTTTATTAATAACAAACTGTAGTGACTTTATTAAAAGCAAAATGACCCAAGGTAAAGTGTCTTAAGCAAAGATAAAGTGAACAGGTAACACTCAGTCTCTGGCACTCTTCTCAGTCACTCTGAGGCGTGCCCATGGTCTCAGATGTAAAGGGGCAGGGACTGTGGAGGTGGCTTGTTGTCTGGAAGCGCTGGTCCCTGAGGTGCATTGGGTGCCTGGCCCGGAGAGTACAAATAGGAAGATGGTGGTGCAGGAAGCTCTCAGAGACTGACTCAGTCCGTGAGGTTGAGAGGCCCTTCATCGAGGACCTAGGATGTGAGGCCAAGATGTATGACAAGATTTCTGACGAAGGGCTTGGCTGTGGGGTGGAAGGAAGGAGGAGTGTATGGGGCTAATCTGGTCTGCAGCTGGTCAGGCTGTGGCGTCTGTGGCATCCCCTAGAAACCTGGGTGTGGACTCTTGGAAGGTCTTCTCTGCTGTGAGGAAAGTCCTGGTAGTGGTAATGCCTCTGGTCGGCGAGGGACTGCTGAAATCCGTGGAAGGGCTGTGACATCGCCTGGGTGGAGGAGCAGACCTGGAGTGGGTCGGAGCAAGGTTCAGCTGGGCCTGGAGGGTGGTGCAGAAAGAGCTGTGATCCTCTCCTTCAGAACCTGGTAGCTGGGGCCTCGGGCATGTCCATGAGGGTCTGGCTCAATGTACTGATGAATGGGGGGGCTTGTGGTTCGAGGATGGTATTTGAAGTGGACAGCTGGGAGTGGAGATTGTGCTGGCTTTGAATTGTGTCCCTGTCTCGCAAGAGGACAGCGTGGCTCCTGTCCCTCCGGGTTTGCCTCTCTGCCTGCTTTCTGTGGAGGTGGAGCTGGGGGTGGGTTGGGTTGGTCCTCTGGTGGCCTGCTTCCTTCTTGCTCCATTTGAGACAGGGGATCTTCCACATCCTCTGGCATGGGGAGTGCAGCTGTCGGGGGGGGGGTCTTTGCCATGGGGCCTCCAAAAGAACATCTCCTGGACAGGTAGCTGTCTCCTGGCTGAAGAGGACTGGCTCTCTGTGGGCTGTTTGAGGGAGAGGGTTGACGAGAGGGGCTTGCTCCTCGGTGGCCGGATTCTACACCCTTCCAGGAAAGCTGCAACCTGGCCATTGGCAATAGGTCCTCCCAGTCAGTGAGGCTGACAGCGGCCTGGCCAGATATGTTCAGGTGCAGCTTGCCATACGCAGGTGTGCATAGTGCTTCCAACCAATTCAAGGAGTACATCTGAAGTGTAGCAGGCTCTCCGCCTTCTCTTCTGCCACGCCCTGCCCTGTTTCTTCTGGTGTGCGATAGAAGCCTGTGGCCCTTCTCCAACAGGTACCGTTCTTCCCTCAGCCATTCCAGCATCTCCTCCTAAAATGCTCCGGAATATGGAGTTATTGTTTCCCTCTCCCTTCTCGCTTGCCTGGCTCTTCCTCCCTCTGGCAGGGCTTTCAGGGCCTTCAGCCAGCAGGTCTTTGAGGGCCTTTGGGGCTGGTCCATCACTAGCAGCAGCATGCAAGGAGAAAGCTGAACCAGCAGCAGCAGGAGAAGCAGCAGCAGCAGCAGAAGAAGGCACCAGCAGGAGAAAGCAGCAGCAGCAGGAGAAGCAAGCGCAGCATGCTTCAGAGTCAGGCGCAGGGGTGGGATGGTGGTTCTGTCCTTTCTTGCCAGGGCTGGCAGGAGTGAGGCACAGGCCTTCCTCTTCTTTCTCCATAGGTGTTCCTCCAAGTATGTCTGCTGGGCAGCAGGTCTTTCCTCTGAATTGGTGACTGGCTTGTGAGGCTGCATCTTTTTATATCCGCGGAGCTTACACAATTTCATCCTCCCCGCATGCGCATGAACGCTTTGCATCCGCTACGCATCCTATAGGCGTTCCATGATGCGATCCAGTCATCTGCTACGCATCCCGCTCTTCCGGCTACGCGTCCGTTTCGCTGTTCTCGCCCCTGGAAGCCCTGCGGATGTATCATCTGCTTCCATCTGGCTTTCATGTCATCCGCTAGGCTTCCTACGAGCATCCGCTTTACATCCCCGCTACATCCTCCCCACGTCCGTTCCTTTCCGTTGTTTTCCATTCTGTTTGTGCAAAATTGGGGCACTTTTGAAAGGGGATAACAACAGATGGAGCCACCCCTGAAATTTTGCTTGTCTGCTGTGTCCGTTTTGCATACGTTTTGCATGCGTCAGCCAGTGTGACCTAGCCTTTAGATAGCCAGGTAATGGTAGGGTTTTTATCGTTCAACATTGGCCGAATTATTTTTCTTTTTAAAGATAAATCTATGACAAAAAGTCCTAACTCAAGATGAGCTCACAATCTGGAGTTACTTAATAGTTCACAAAGAACTCTCCTGTCCAGTGGAATACAGTGACCCTGAAATATATGTTCTTCACTCTCTTTATCTTTCCACTTCACAAAAAAAAACCTCAGTGGAAGGTTTTAACCCAAAACCTTAAATAAAGTCAGTAAAATTGTACTACAGTTGATCTTCAGATTTAAAAATTATGTTAATTCTCAGTAATTTATCATGACAATATGGAAGCTGTGGGTCTGCATCATTTCAAAAAAGTATGCAATTTTCAAATCTTTTGTAAACTTTATGTTTGTGAGCTAAATAAAAAACACAAAAAATTACAATATTGTGAAAGATAACCAAATATAGGTAATTCTTAATTTACAGCCACAATTGAGCCCAAAATTTATATTGCTGAATGGCACGTGTATTAAATGAGTTTCGCCTATTTTATGACCTTTCTGCCATAGTTGTTAAGTGAATCATTGCAGCTGTTCCGTTAGTAACATGGTTGTTAAGTGAATCAGACTTCCCCATTGACTTTGCTTGCCAGAGGTCACAAAAGGTGCTCACATGACACTGGGAAACTTTCAACCATCATAAATCAGTTGCCAAGCACATGAATTTTGATTGTATGATTGTGGGGATGCTCCAACAGTCTTTAAGTGTGAAAAATAGTAATAAATCATTTTTTAAAGTTTTTCACTTGCAATGAATAGTTGTAAGTTGATGACTACCTGTATATCTAAATTCTGTCAACAGGCTTTATTCAAGTTGATGGTTAATCCAATTTTTCATGAATATTAATACAATAATAAGCATGCTTTGTAGTTTCTACAATACATACCTTTTATTACCTGTATGTGTAATGCTCAATAAAACTCAATAAAGAAATTGAATGGCAAGGTAATTTGGTGATGAGGCATTAGATTTCCAGTGACCAAACATGTTTCCTTTTGACTGTAATTGAAATCTTTGAAAACTGAGTCTAAAGAGATACTTCAGAGAAATTAGCATGAAGATTGGTGGTTATGAAGGTATTACATTTACTGCCCTAATGGGATTGCTTGTCATTGAGACTTCTTTGCCACTTTGAAAAGGAGTAAGACTATCCTTTTGCCTCTTTTCTAACTTCTCCTGTTTCACAACTGCTACACTTGCTTTCAGACTGATAATCGATGAAGTAGCCGGCTAGGTAGATACAATAAATTATTTTACATTTTTATTCTGGATTTGAAATTAAACAATTATATTTTACTTAATATTCCAGACAGTCTCAAAGTAAGCTGTCATCCAATCAGATGTATATTATAAGTTCATAAAGTTTAAATAATTATGGACCTGTAACTGGTCCAAAAGAAAATACTGTGTTTTATTTACTCTAAGTGGATTTGTAGTTTGCACTAAGCCTTAACATGTTTTATTTGTTCCTAGAGGTGTAAATTAGACTTGTGGAATGACAATGTTTATTTTTTTAAAACGCATAATCTGCTGGAGGACAATAAATCATACTTGAAATTAAGCTATGTTGTTGCAAATTGTGAATTAGAACAACTTAAAAAAAAAAAGACTAAAAGCCTCCAATACAGGAAACACAATGTTGCCAACCAATCAAGACAAAAAAAAGCCACAAAACAGACAGAAGATATTAGAAACACCAATCAAGCAGAACACAGCAAACTTCCAAGGACCAGTAAACACAGACCAAGAACTCCCAACGCATCAGGATGAAGAAAAAACCCATTCTGGCCACAGCGTAGACTAGCCTCAAATTTAAAAACAGAAACGCTGTGAAAGTCTGGACTCACAGACAAACACAATACAGAAGACTGATGATGGCAGAATGAGTTCTGCCAAACGTTTTACAACTTTAAAAGCACAACTATAATGACGTGGGAAAATACCCGAACAAAGCTGAATACCATACATATAAATACCCGTGAAACTTAAGAAAACAAGTATATATATTTGTTATAATATATTGAAAGCATGAAATAGAAGAGATGACTCAACCAGATGTCAATTATCTGGAAAACCTGCACTCTCAAGACAAAAAAAATCTCCACACCACAAGCCAGGCAAACACAGCCTGGGCAACAAACGACTCTCCCTGATACCTCCAGCTAAACACACCCCAACCTAGGCATGATGTTGACCAGATGAAACCTAGCTTAACCTAATAAATTGATAGCGTCCATTTACTTTGACCCAAGCTACACTAAAAGCCTCCATACAGTGAAACACAATGTTGCCAGCCAATCAAGACAAAAAAAAGCCACAAAACAGACAGCAAGATATTAGCAAACACCAATCAAGCAAACCAGGCAAACTCCAAGACAATAAAACACAGACCAAGACTCCCAACCAATCAAGAGGAAGAAAAACCCATTCTGGCACAGCGTAGGCTAGCCCCAAATTTAAAAACAGAAACAAGGCCTGTGAAAGTCTTGACTCACAGTACGAACAGTCTTGATATGATGCCTGTTGTAGTATCTTACTGATTTTGTTGTAGTACCTCTTTGTAGGGCAGGACATGCTGTTTCCATAAGTCTTGTCCCTACGTAAGAGTTACTACAGACAAAATCAGTACGATACTACAAGGCTCACATCAAGGACCGCCTTCAAAACACCGGAAAAAAATAGCAGCCATCCTCTATAGAACCCCAAGACTAAAATTGACCTGGAAAACCAAAGGCATATACGAAGTCCCCCTTGCTCATGCCGGGCCACATACATTTAGGACAGACCAATAGAGAATTAAGTACCCACCTGGATGAGAACACAAAAATTCAGAACTAAAAAAGCTGTGGAACACACCTCCTCACTAGTCCAACACATGAAAGCCCACAGGTCATAACATCAACTCTTCAATTGCACCAAAACCCATAGCCACTATAGAAAAACCCCAGCACAGGAATCATCAGAGAAGCCATTAGGATTTGAAAAAAGACTTGAAAAGCATGAATAGAAAAGATGATTCCACCCAGACTGTTCAATCATTTGCGAAGCCTCACTCTCAAATAGAAAGATCTCCACCACCACAAGCCAGGCAAACACTGGGCACAGACTTCCCCCTTGATACCTCCAGCTCAAACACACTCCAACAGGCACCCAATGAACCTAGCTTCGCCGAATTAGATTGATAGCCGTCCTTTTAACTCCAAGCCAAGCCTGCACTGAAAGCCTCAATACAGGAACACAGTGTTGCCATCCAATCGAATCCAACAAAACCAGACAAGAGAAACCAGAAAACACCATATCAAAACAAACTCCAAGTCAATTAAACACAGACCGAGACTCCCAAACCAATCAGGATGAAGAAAAAAACCATCCTGCACACAGTAGGCTAGCCTCAAATTTAAAAACTAACCGGTTGTTTGGATTAGCCTGACCAAACAGACGAACTCAATACAGACGCCTTGGATTGATGACAGATTTGAGATTCTGCTTTGAAACGTTGCTACAACTTTAAAAAGCACTACAATATGTGGGATGAATACCCGTAAGGAAGCTGAACTGCATCATGTAAGTACACCGCGAAAACTAACACACACACACACACACACACACATATATATATATATATATATATATATATGATATTATATATGTTTTTAAGATATATAATATATATATATAATATATATATATATATATATATATATATATACACATTTTAAGTTTTTCGTTGAGTACTACATGTGTGCCCTGTTCAGCTTCCTTCGGGTATTGTCCCACGTCATTGTAGTGCTTTTACAGTTGTAGCAAACGTGTCAGCAGAATCTCATCTTGCCATCATTCAGGCTTCTGTAATTGAGTTTGTATGTGGGTCAGGCCTATCAACAGTCGTTGTTTTAAATTAACTTTGAGGCTAGCCTATTCGCTGTGCAGGATGTTTTTTTCTACATCTTGATTGGTGCGGGAAAAAAAAACATCCTGGGCACAGCAATAGGGTAGCCTTCAAATTTAAAACCAACGACTGTGATAGCCTGACCCACTTTACAAACTCAATACAGAAGCCTGGATGATGGCAGATGAGATTCTGCTTAAACGTTGCTACAACTTTAAAAGCACTACAATGACGTGGGAATAAACCTGAAGGAAGCCTGAACAGGCACACACATCCATATCCATCCATCCATCCATCTATCTATCTATCTATCTATCTATCTATCTATCTATCTATCTATAATTTATATTTAACATAAAAATTATATTAAACATATTAGCTTTTTAAAAAAAATCGTATTTGTGGTTCTCGGGATTTAAAAGTATGAGTTTGGTGGTCCCTGAGATCCAAAAGGTTGGCGACCCCTTTTCTATACACATGTACATAGGTATACACACATACCACAGCCAGAAACCATAATGATGCCAAACTTATATGAATGTTTACCTTCATGTATTTAATGTTCCAACAGCTGGTATAAGTACCTTAAGTTGTATCATTTTATGATGACATACATAGTTACTCATATGTTATCATGTAGTCCCCTTGCTGCCCCATGGATATCCATGTATGTATACATTATGACATGGGTTTTCAAATTATCTGGATTTCTAAAATATGAAGTAAGGCTAATGAAACATTCAGGACAACTGCTTAATGTAGTTTCCTCCTATTGTTGGTGGGAAAGTACATTGATATATATTACGTTGCCAGTACAGATGAGCTTCATTGAGGCCAGGTAGGATTCCTGGCCTTACCATTTTTAATGTGGGACATTTCAGAACAGGGATGAGCAGATTCCTTTCTTTTTCCACCTCTAGATGAGAAAAGCAATCACCAATAACTTTATATAGACTGGGTAGGATTTGAGGAACTCAAGGTGTTCTTTCTCTCCATGGCCAATTTTTGTAGTTGCTATGGTTACCATGCTCGCCCCTGGGCTGAAAGCCCCAGAAAGCACCATCAGATTTCTGATAGTGATATCACATGCTTATTTTGTACATTTCTAATTCAAACTGTCAGTCCNGGCTGAAAGCCCCAGAAAGCCCCATCAGATTTCTGATAGTGATATCACATGCTTATTTTGTACATTTCTAATTCAAACTGTCAGTCCTGACTACAATTTTGGAGGGGAAACAAAACAGAAGAAGGAAGGATTCTAAAAAATGTTTTTTTTAAAACACAGGGTGTCCAACAATGCATTTACAGTTATTTGTGTATAAAGTATATCCTTAAAATATAGGTGTGTGTTCGTTTTTATGTGCAATAGTTTTATATTTTAGCTTGATTTCATTTCCTTTTCTTTTTTTCTTCCTTCCTTACTGACTTATCACAAAAAGGTCAACTGGAACTCTGAAATGCTTATTTCTCAATATGCTTCTTGATTCTCATAAATTATCCAGGTGTGTTCCTCATCCCCTTCTTATTTTCCAATAACCCTATTATCCTTATCTATTAACAGTCTAGGAGAAGAATGTCACTCAAAAAACACAAACCCAAACCCTTCCAAGAAATTGGATTGCTGATACTTCTTGTGATCCCTTTTTCTTTTTCTCTGTATGTTTAGGCTGGTTTAGTTTAATAGGGTTTTTTTATTTAGGTTGTTAATTTTTGGCTCAGCTCCAGAATGATAATGGATAGGTAAGCAAATGAAAAATGGGTGGGGGGGACACAGTGAAAAGCTTAATCTTCTAAAAAGCTGTCAAGTCAGAACTCACCATCCAAAATTGTTTGGCATCAGAATTCTGATATCCAACTAGAATTAATCAGATTTGTGTGTTGGGCCAGGCGGTGCATTGTTGTTTATCTGTTTAGTTGTATCATAGTGTGCTGCCCAGAACTTTTAGAGAACTAGAATACTAGAGTCTTTTTGTCAAGGAATTTATACCCATATGTTCATTATTTGTGAATATGGGATTTCTACTATCATTCCTTCTCTTAGGATGCTTTAGACCAGAGGTGTCAAACTCAAGGCCCGTCGGCTGGATTTGACCCATGGGGTGCTTAGATCTGTCCCGCAGGACTGTCCCGCATTGTTTCGCCCTAGAAGCAACAAACGACTGGCCTGCGGAGGCCAGAAACGGAGTTTCATTTTCGCTGGCAGAGAGTTGTAGATCATCACAGCCGAAAATGGAGCTCGGGAGTTCATTTTCATTAGCAGAGCACTCAGGCCACCACAGGTGCCCCCCAACAAGAGTGATGTCGAGCTGGCCACGCCCCTCCCCCAAGGTCAAATACAACTCTGATGTGGCCCCCAATGAAATAGAGTTTGACATCCCTGCTTTAGACAAAAAATATTTTAGTGACATTTATACTTGAATACTTCACATTCAAGAAGGAGGAATGTGTTTCTGCCACAAATTTGTATTGGGAAAAGAGGGAAAACATTTTAACAGGGGAAAAATCTTAACTAAGAAAAAACAAACTAAGATCACCCATCATCAAAATATTTTGCCACACTTGTAAGCCTACTATGTAAATGGTTGGTGCTTGCAGCACATTGAAGAGTTTATTTCATATGCTGCCTTTTCTCCTTTAAACATTTCACCCTTTTTAATGATCCCATCAGCTTCATCTCTGACCTCCTGAGTTTTGCAGTTTCTCTGGTTGCATTTGTTTTTCCTGCATGTATTTTTTGTAATTTGATTTGCATTCATTCACTTTGTATAACCTACAATGTATACTTTTCATTCTAAACATTCACTTTCATAATTCAGTCCATATTCATTCAGCATCCATTCATTCTTGATTCTATTTCTTCTTGTTTACCACCCATGTTTATTAAGTACAACAATCAAATTCCACTGCATTCAACTTTTAGGTTTCTCCCTAACAGTCAACTTTCATTTCCATATGACAAAGTAGGCAAAATACAGTAAGCAGACATTTTTGTGTCTTTCATTCACCACAACAGATCGCACACTGACCTTCTACTATAATTTTCATCTTTTCCAGTTGTTACGATTTATACAATTGTAATTATATAGTTCCTTGTACTTATATTTCTGATATAAATATTCACAGCTTAATTCTGATTATTTTTAAACAAATAATATACATAGGTATTTACATTTAATCAAATAAATATTTAAAAACATTAATTTTGATCATACTTATAACTTCCTTGTTTATTCACCTATACCCTCATTTTTAATTTCTTCTTTACTTTTTGTTCTTTTCTGTTTCTTACATTTTCAAAAGGTGCATTTTGATTTAAAAAATGCACCAGTGTACAAAAAAAATCAAGAGTAGATTTATGGGAAAATATTTTTTTCTCTAGTTCTGAAAGGTATTTTTAAAATGTTCTCTGTTACTGGAAACATTGTAGTTGATATGGGAGTTAGCTAATCATGCTAATTGTAAAAATTGCAATGACAATTGTAGTTTTATTCAGTATATGCACACACACACATACATACATACATACATACATACATACACACTTTAAAATATAATCAGTATTAAGCTTTGAATATTAACTTCAGAAATATAAATACTAGGAACGATAGTCAGCATAAATCATGAAAAATAGGAAATTGTATACATTCTTAATGAAATATTGAGACTTAATGTAAACAGAAACCCAAATATAAAGCTAAACTGTTGTCTAAAAGTTTTCAACAATGAATTAAATTCTTTGTCAGATTTACTCTTCAGATGATATGTTATTTTAGTCTGTATTAGAGGCATATTCCTCCCACAACGTAGTCTTTCTTCCACAAAATGGACTCAATGTTTTTTCCATTTAGAAGCTTGGGTATCCCTGCAGAAATCAGCAAATGCAGTGATAGTTAAAAGAAACCTTTGTCCTATTAATTGGTCAAATTTTGTAATTTGTACAATTATCTTTCCATTGTGCAAAATTCTTTATTTTCCTTCTTTATAAAAATATACATCTAAGAGCAAAGCAAGAGGAGTAACCAGATCTGGTTGTTTTCCTGTTTATATCCCAAACTTTCAGAATACTATTTATTTATTGCACAATCTTTTATAAACTGCTTGGTTTTTTATGACTTCCATTTGGAAGTCCTTATCCGTCCATAGAGGTGGCTGAGCAATAAGTGTGTGTAATCCAAGTTGGGAAACTTTTAGTAATACATTTAAAATTTGGAGCTTTCAATTCATCT
Source organism: Laticauda laticaudata (assembly GCA_004320025.1). Classification (NCBI taxonomy): domain Eukaryota; kingdom Metazoa; phylum Chordata; class Lepidosauria; order Squamata; family Elapidae; genus Laticauda; species Laticauda laticaudata. The sequence goes on along the minus strand of BHFT01015400.1, from coordinate 6,353 downwards.
TGTTAAATCTTGGTATATTGTTTTTAATAACTGTAGTTCTTCTAGCTGACACAATTTTGGATTTCTCCATCTTGAAAAATCTATTATATATCCCAAACCTCGTTATTTTTAGAAAAATCATGTTTCTTTTTGTAACAAACTATGTTACTATCACTGGCAGTTTTTTTAGTAGTATCCAAATCATAATCTCTTGTTACGCTAATATTACTGTAATAATGCCAATCTTTATATCAATTCATCATGGATGAGCTAGATCAGGACCTCAGGGTTTAAAACTCATACTTTTACATCATATACATATATACATAAAAACATATATACATATATACATATGTATATATGCTTATTTAATTCTCACAAAATCATAAATGCTTAATAATAATTGTAGGCCAGAGCAAAGGGAAAGGAGGGGCCTCTCTCATCCTTTGCGAAGAAAAAGGGGCATGGAGGCCGGGAAGATCTGGATGAGGAGGAACTGGCTCCCCTCAAACGGAAGGAAAGCAGAGCCCCCCTCCAATCTGGTCTCCTGTCATTTCATATCTCCCTCAAGTCAGAGGAACCTCTCTCTCCTTTGCCAGGTGTGGCTGCCTGGAGTTAGGAAAGGGAAGGAGGGCTGGGCTGGAAGCACTGAGGAAGACAGGCTCCTAATAACCAGGCAACACCCCCCCTTTGGCCTCCACACAAGAAGACTCTCCCCTGCAAGGCTAAGCTCCAGGTTTCTCCCGTTGCTTCCAAGCAGAGAAGGTGCTTCCCTATGTGGAGGCCGAAAGGGAGGGTGTCGAGCCCAGAAAAGCTCTCGCCTGTACAAAGAGGCTGGTTATTAAGAGCCTGTCTTCCTCAGCACTCTTTTGGTCTGGGCATTTGGTCCCACCCCACCCCACCCCATGCCAAAGGAAAGCCAGCCAGGCTTCTCCTTTCCTCCTACCTTTCTCGCTGCTCCCTTTCTCCCACTCAATCCTACTTCAGAACAGAGGAGAACCCACTGGAAATGTGTGTTGGCATTTCCAACATGCCTTTCTCCTGCACCCGCCTGCAATTCTTCGCGTTCCTACAGGACTGGCTTGCTGAGGGGGGAGAGCAGCCCTGATGTCTCTGCTGCCCCGCCCATCCATCACTGCCTAAGGAAGGCACAGGAAAAGAAAGTGAGTCGAAACATAGCTCTTGCTGGGGCAAAAGAGCGGAGATCAGAAGGCACAGGCAACAGAAAGCGGCACTTTTTAAAGGCAGCAGCTTCCGATTTCTCTTGCCTGTGCCTTCTTCGATCTCCACTCTTTCGCCATAGTGAGACCTATGTTTCTGCTCACTTTTCCTGCGCTTTCTCCAAGCAGCAATGGCTGGGGCCGTGGGGGGGGGGGCAGNGGGGGGGGGGGGCAGCAGAGCAGAGCACCAAGAGGGATAAGAAAACTGACTGCCTGTTCTGGACCTCTGAACGGGATGGTGAGCGCAGATTTACCAACTCCGCCTGCTCCCACCACCACCAGCCCTGGACCGTCCCTACAGCCTGTGGCCATCGAGGAAGAGCCCAGGCCAGGAGAGGCGAGCTAAAAGATACAGGAGTGCCGCATAAATGCAAGTAGTGTGGCGCTCCTGCACCATCCATCCATCTCCATTGCCGCTTCAGCTTGCCTGTGCCGCCAGCCCTCTCTTGCTGCAACAGCACCATCACCTCGTCCTGGCTGCGAGGGCTGCGCTGCTTTTTGCAGGTTTGAGCTCAGCCGAAGGGTGGGGCTAGTGGGTGGGTATTCCCATGCAGCCTGGATTAATTGTTTTTGGGCAGACATTTCTCTGTGGCCCACCAAAGTTTTCTCGCAGACCACCAGTGGGCCACGGACCACCAGTTGGCGATCACTGAGCTAGATGATGCCAAAGATTAGTAGTGGGGAAACAGCCTATGTTCTTGATTATGTATGGATAACTTTCATTCCTCTTTTCTTGCACTTTAAATGACAGTTTCAGCTATTTTGCCGATATATGGTCATTTTAATAACTAGGACCAGCATTCCTTTTGCCATACATTAATGCAGCAGCTTATTACAACAATTGGTTGAATTACCCCCTCACGTCAGATAATAAAAAGCTGCATGCCTTTTGTCCGTATTTAAACAATGTTATCTATTTCTAGTTACAGCAGCAGCCCAGGAGAGAAGCAAACCAGAAAAAAAAACGGGACAATACATCAACTTCTAGTGGTATCACAGCATAGCTTTGATTGTTACAAGTGTGATAACAAGGCTATTTCGCACGCAAATAGAAATTGTAGAACATTCCCTTATAGTTATTATTTGTTAAAAAGATAAATGAGTATTATTATCCAAATGTTGAGAATAAAGCTGTCAGAATAACTTGTCCAAAGCTTAATAGGAACCTGGCAAAGCAAACTAGCTAGTATTCCCAACATACTTGAGAATACCAGATTTAGAGAGAATGTTTATTGATCGACTGATAACTTTTTCAATGGAGGACTTGTTAACAGATTGTCAGAAAGCAACCTTCTAGGTTGCCAAGTCCTAACCCATTCAGGCCTTTTAAAGCTCTGTATCTCCACCCAGTAGATTTGATGGATTAAAAAAAAACAAGATTACTTTTTTCTTACCAAATGTGCCCATGTCATCACAACATAATAATAGGAACATTTTATTCATGGTGCTCTTGTTCTGTCTCCCCGTCCACTCAGCTAGATAGAAGTTGCTGGCTTGTTCATTTTTGCATAGTCCAGCAAGCATCGTGAAATATTGGAGCCTGGCTTTTAAAATAATCTGAAATACTGTTATTTTTGTAACAATAATTAAAACAATCCTGAAATGCTGTGGATGAAGGGTGTATTCTTATTATGCATTTTTAAAACTATAAGCAAATGGAACACTTTGGCATATGTTGCTACAATAGTCTAATTGAACTAATACAGTGCAATATGTATGGGACAGCTTTATAAATAATTTGATACTGCATTTGGTCTAAATAGGACTACAGTTATTTACTGGAATTTGGCACTTTGATTTAGTATCAAATCAAAGCTTCCAGTCCCTTTCAGATACAATTCAAAATACAGGCTATCCTTTTGTAAAATCTCTATTTCAAACACTAAGATTGCTTTCCATTTTGTTTTGGGTTTTTTTGCATATTTATTCTAACTTAGTGGGGTTTTTTATTAATTTTAAATTTGCATTTTTAGAATTATTTGCAAGTTGGATAAATAATGGGATTTCTTACAAATTTCATAATAAATTAAAATTATCTAAAGTTTGAAACTTGTTTTTGGACTATATAAAAAAAAAATAGGTAAATCACATGACGGCCTATCACACCAGGAAAAAATCTTACGTATAGATCTCCATAATGTTCATTCTCACATATTAATCATTGTATGTTGGGATTTTTAATGGCATGTTATGTGCCCATCTATGATTAAACCCAAATATTGTATTGTTGCTAACACAGCAGGCATTCCTTTCAACAGTAGAAATGTTTTAGAAAAATTTAAGTTATGAAAAAACAGTTGGGTAATTCACTCATCAGCCTTTTTCTTGGGTAATTGACATTCTTTAAAGAGATCATTCATGTGAATGATCATTTCAAGATAGCAAAACTTAATCTCATATAATGTTATGATTAGTAAGGCCTTTGTATGAGCCAGATTAGATAAAGTTTATTTCGATGATTGCCTTTTAGTGGAAAGAAACAGGGTGTGAAATATGCTACTGTACATATCAGTTTGGTTTAACAGTTATTACATTTGAGCATATTTTAAAAAGATATGTATATCTTTTTTAAAAAATGTATATATGTGTTCAATGTCACATTAAGTATTCAGCAAGTAATTGCAACAATTATTGTTTACAAGTGTGCCTTGTAGTTTCTTCCATTGGGTGGAACAGAGGTTTATTTCCTGTCTTTTGTTTATTTTGAAATTATCATGATCTTTTCCATTCAGGTGCTGCCTTTCCTTCCCTCTGATTATTTTTATGTCACTCACCATTGCCCAGATAATTGCCTTCCATTTGAAGTAATGGCCAATGTTTCCAACTAGTCACTAGTGAGAAAATATCAGTAACAGGAGGCAGCCTGGCCCGGTCCTCTCTTTTTATCTCATTGTACTTATTGCAACATGAAAGAGCTGGTGGGTGGGTGGGAGCTAGAATTTGGTGGGAAAATGGCAAAGCTGTTCTTCTATTCAGCAGGGAAGCGTGGGAGAAGCCAAGGCACCAGAGTGCTTTCTGGAGATATGCAGAAATTTCAGAAGCAGGAAGTGTATTGTGATGGAGTTTCCATTGCTGAGTTATACTTCCAAAGGAAGTACGGTACTGAGACATCATCACTGCAGCATTTATTCTGGATCAGAAGCAGACCTGATTAATTGAGCAGTTTCCTAAGATCACCAGAAACCCCACAGCTTCTGAGGTCCATAAAATGAGGACCCAGATTGTTGGGAGCAAAATGCTGACTCCGTAAACCATTTAGAAAGGGCCATAAAAGCACTGTTAAGCGGTAGATAAGGTAAATGAAGGTAATTTCAATCTCAGATTGATTTTTAATAAATAAATAAATGCAAGGGAGTCTCTGATGTGCAGAGAATCATTTTGACTTCACTAACTAGAGTTTACCTCCATGGAAGTTTCTCCAGTTAATAATACAAGAAGTACCTGCAAACAGCTTCCAAAATAAACCAAAGATTATTGCAAAGTAGTACCAATTCATTTGCTGCATTTGCATTATATTACATGTAGTCCTCAACTTAGAACCACAGTTGAGACTGGAATTTTGGTCACTAAGCAATGCAGCCATAAAGCAAAACATGACATGACTGCATCAGTTAGCAACTGCACTCCTTGCATGCCCTATTGCTGTCATTAAGTAAATTTACTTGTTGTTGGCTGGGACCAGTCTAGGCCATTTCAGGTTTGGTATCTCCTCAATAAAGTGAGGCACTGCCCCCCTCCCCATTTCTCCCACAGCAGTCAGCTGGGGTTGCAGTGTGCAGGATGGCAGGGGCTGAAAGGGCATAGATGGGGGAAGATAGGTGGGTGCGGGGTTATAGCACCTTGTCATCGAAAGTACCGGCAGGCTACCAAGTGTCGGAATTTTGATCACGGGGTGCTACAATGGCTGTAACTTTCGGCCTGGGTTGCTAGTACTTGTGTTTCTTCGTTCAGTAACTTCAAATGGTTGCTGAACAAATGGCCATAAATCAAGGACAACTTGTATTCAATTTGTTGGATACACTTCCAGTGATATGAGCGGATTTGGTGGTGTATAAAGCTTCCTGGGACAAAGATGTTCACTTCTATTGAAGGCAGACAGATGGTCTGTAGTCATCAAAGTTCTTGCAAGTTTACAGATGTTACAAAAAACAATACGGTTGATAGTGCTGACCAAGAAGGAACAGTAGAAAAAATTTCTAAATAAACAGAGGAGCCGATTATTTGATAAGCTGACTGATTCAGCTCCCAATTACGTATTTCCTATCTTAAAAGCTGTAGCATCAACATATTATTCTCCCATGAGCTGTTCAGAGCATTCAGTAGTGGGAGGTGCTTCACTCTCTGCATGTCTAGGCTGGGCTTAATTTGTGGAACGCTCCTCCTCCTCCATGGGACTTCTCCCCAGTGTTCCCCAGTTTTGGTTCAGCCTTGTGAGGGATAGGCAGTGCTTTTTTGTCACTCCTTGGCCAAAACAGGAGAATGTCTCTTTTCAGGTTTAGAGGCAATCAATTCGTCTTTCAGGTTCTCTCAACAAATTGCTTAATGATCTACCCATGCTCCCTTTTCCATCTGGCCGTCGGTGATCGCTGCATCAGGAAGCACTTTTTGCTCCCTGAAGTGGAGGGAGGCTTTGGCTTTGTTCCGTGCCCACCTACTGCTAGCCTTGCCCTTGCCATAGCGATAGCCACACCGTTTTAACAAACAAATGGCGTGGTTTTGTTTCTCTCGCTCGCAACAGAGTTGTATCGCTGTTTCCCCCCAGAACACCACCTTGAGGTGAAGGGCTTAAATGCCTGGTTATTTTCACCCCTCCCAGCCATTTAGTACTAAGGGAAAGCTGTCTGGAGCTTATCCCTTCTCATAGCGGGAGATTGCTGCTGGTGCACGCACCAAAAATAACAGCTGGTCACCATTTTGTTGTAGGCAGACTGTGTTTTGGCCGCACTGAGTGCGAATATTCTGTAGACTGTGTGAGGTAGTTTCTTATTCCCAATCAGAGGGTTTTTATTCAAAAACCGCAAGGAATTATTGCAACCTCGTTTTAAACCATATTTGAGGCCATCTGTTGTTCTTGTTGTTGGCTTAACCCTCACAGTTCTCCCTAACCAGCGGCACAACAGTGAGCACCTAGGCCAGTGTCTGCCTGTGCAAGGA
>BHFT01015399.1:0-36275 GCA_004320025.1 Laticauda laticaudata | reverse complement strand
ATGGAACGGATGGAGCAGTGGCTGCATCGCTAGGCTTCGGGGTCGCGCATAGCGGATGCGGACGGATACAGCGGAATGCACAGCGGTTGAAGGGATGCACGAGCGGAAGCCCGAACGGTGCACCAGAGCCAACGGAATGCCGGCGTTAATGTACGCAAGCGGGGGGGATTTCGTAGCCACCTGGATATAAGGGGAAGCAGCCGCACGTGGCGCATTCGGCAGGAACTGCTGCGGATACTTCGAGTCCGTGGCTGCCTTGAGCATGCTGACTGAAGCCTTGCTGCCAGCTTCCTGGCAGCTGCTCCAGCTCCTGGCCGTTCCCTGCTTGCTCGTCTGCCTGCCTCCAGCTTGCTGCCGTGCTTCCATTCCCTGCCGGCAGTCCTGTGCGCCTTGGTGCCTGCCTGCCTGCCTGCCTTACTGCCAGGTTCCTACCGGCTTCCTGCCAGGCTTCTGCAGGCTTCTGCCGCCTTGGTGCCTGCCGTCTCCTGCCAGCCGTCTGACCTGCCAGCTTCGGTGCCTGCCTTCTGAAGGACTTCGCCGGCTTCCTGACACCTTCCTGACAGCCTCTGTCACCTTTCCTGCCGCCTTGTGCCAGCGACCTCCTGCCGCCAGCACCCCATCTGGGGAAGAGCGAGCCTCGCAACCTGCGCCTCCCTGGCGCTTCCCGCCATTGTCCTGACTCTGCTTCTGCTGGGTTCTGCTGCTCGGGCTCGCTCTTTACTGGTGCCGGGTTTTGTGAAGTGCTCCTGCAGTGGTGTTCTGCTGGTACTTGCTGAAAGTGCTCCTGGTCTGCTTGTCGTGCTCGTGTCCTGGGTCTTGCTGTCTTTGTGTGCTCCTGGTCTGCTCGTGCTGCTTGCTGTGTGCATCGGCTCCTGGTCTTTGTGGCGCTGCTGTGCTCACTTTGTGTGCTTGATTCTGGTCCTGTGTGCTGCTTTGCTGGATCCTGCTGTGCTGTGATATGATGTATCCTGTACGCATTGTGCTGATGATGTGATGCATGTGATGATTATGATCCTGCTGTGATGATGATGATGATGGTGATGTGATCTGCTGGTGTGCTGTGCTCGGTGTGTGCAGGAGCACCTATACCTGGAGCCCCTCTGATGAGGCATTGTTCTGCGAAGGAGGAAGAGGCGTAAATGTCGAATGGGAGAGGAAGGCAGTACTTTATTGGGAGACCGTATGGTGCTGGGGGTAGGCAATGCTATCGTGGGAAGGAACCGGCTTAGGGACACCAAGGAAGCAGGCGCTGTGGAAGAGAAGGTGGGGAGGTTGGGCTACCATGATTGTCCTCGACTAGTGGAAGCACATTGCAAACTGACGGAAGCTGCACTGAAGAATATTCAGCACGGTTAGTATGACCAGAAGGAGAGGACCTTAGTCATGGCCAGATGCCAGCTTTTGTTGAGGGTGAGATCTGCCCAGGAGCACCCGGACGCTTGTTCCTCTTCTCCGCGCTGCTAGCCAAGTCCTGCCGGCCGAGACTCAGTCCGTCTCAGCGAGGTTTCGTGGAGGCGTGCTGCGGGAACCGACGCAGTGTTGTCCATGGTGGAGACTGGAGACTCTGGTGCGGTGGGAGAGGAGAGCGCGCCCCCACAGCCGTGCACATCCGCCCCCCGCTCCACCTCACAGAACAGAGAGGTCGAGGCGGAGGCGGCGGCCCCTGTACTGCTGGAGGTCAGGGCACCATCTGCCGCATAGATTCTCCTCTCTCGCTGGTCACCGTCTCTCTCCATGCAAGCCCTTTCCTACTGTAACAGGGCATGGAGGAATGGCGGATCCAGAGCATGTGGTGAAGGACCGATCACGAAGCTTTCAACTCGACCAAGACTGCTCCCCATCCAAGGTTGCTCCTCCAGTGTGTCCTCCAACAGCTCCAGCCTCACTACCAGGGCTAAGCTACAGGAGGTCCAGGCAGCACGCAGCAGCCCTTCCCAGTCCGGCGAGAGTATCGGTGACCCGTTGCACGGTCATGTGCCGAGGCCCCACGCCATGATGCATGCGACGCAATCACCCCCACCGTTCTCACCGCTGTCAGACCAGCACACAATAACTACTCTTCTTCCCCACAGACCAAGCCGGCCTAGTAAATCTCTATCAGTACTGGGGCTGAACCCTGCATGGAGGAAGACTTCCATCACGGGTCTGAGCCAGATGCTGAGAGTTTCTCAAACATCACTTTGTCTTCGGGGCCGGCACCCGTGGGGCTTCACCAGACTGCAGCAGACGACCTCCAACAGCACTCCTTCCACTGAGATGGACGACTCAGTGACAAGAGGTGCCAGAGTGGCTGGTGGCTCTGAGTTTTTTGGACACGTGAACTTGGTATTTTTGTTTATGTTCTTGTTCAGTAGTCTATCTTTGATTCACACTTGCTTACTTTCTTTTTTTTTATAAAGTTTGGTGGAACTTTGAAATGGATTTAAGCCTTGCATGTTGTGGATGGGTTAAGATGCGTGGGGTGGGCAGGGACCTGTGGAATGAGCAGGGATACCTTTGGGCTGGTATAGCTGTGGGATGGGCAGGCGGATACCTTTGGGATGGGTATAGCTTGGGATGGCAGGGAGACCTTTGGGATGGTGTTAAGATAGTTGTGGGGTAGAGATACCTCCAGTGGCAGCTAGTGGATGTATGTCTACCTCCAGGTGCACACCTGTTGCCCTTCATTATCAATCGATGTAGATTCTCGACATGTCAACATAACAAAACTCTTTATTAAATGCTGGTCATTGTAGGCCCCAAATACATGGCCAATCTATCGTGTGATGAGACAGGTGAAGAAGCTCCATAAATCATCTATCATCTGTCTTGCCATCACTGTCAGTAGGGGTTGCACCGTGTCTCGGAGGTTGCCGCTGCTTCTTCCCTTATGTGAAGCTTTGTTGGGGCCTTGCTCATCTCGTTCTATCAGTTCGCCTTGCTCCATTCCCCAGCTCCATGTCCTTGCTTGTTGGAGGTCAGAGCTGCTTCTGGCAAGACTGGTAGGGGTGCGCATGGAGTTGTGCGAGTGCAGCAAGTTCCATCCGTCCTCACGGTCTGGGCGTTGCTGCATGGTGGTGAAAAGTACCTAGAACATGTTGGCCAGGATGCAAAGCCGTTTCTCACCCCGCTTGCCCTGGACAGCTGTAGTTGAAGATCCTCTTTCATGGGTGAGTCTGGAAGTGTAGGGTTATGACATAATTTGGGGACGAGGGTCATCCCCACATGAAGTAGGGCACATCTTGCGTGTTAATTGGCGGGGTCTGATCTGGGAGCCCATTGATGGTGTTAGACGTTCAGCCACTTCTTGTCACCTGCATTGTTACCTGGGCTTGGAACATGAGCCATTGCCTGAAGCATCGTGTCACTGGATTGTAGTTAGCATCGACCATGGCGAGAGACCGATGCTGAAGAAGCCCTTGTAGTTGAAATAGTGGACCCATTGCTGGACTTTGCAGGCACTTGTTCCACTTTATGGCTCACGGTGTGTGGGAAGTTCCACCTTGATACCACTGCTCTGCAAGTTTCTTTAGCCTTGTTCCGAGGTGGGTGAGGCACTGAAGGGCTCCTCCGGTATTCTTGATGTGAGCTGCCCACTTCTCTGACCAATGCGATGTGATCGGGTTGTGTTGCACCTCCGCGATTTGATGTCTCTGTACGGTGGTCCTGAGGCCAGGTGGCGCAGGTGGTGCCCCTTACCCAGGTCTTAGGTGGACGACAGTTGGTGTTTTCCTTTGGTTCAACTGGTGTTTCAGCCGTGCACAACTTCGTCAAACATGGTGCGAGGCTCCTCATGAAGTCTGGATAGCCCGAGTGTACTTCGTGTCTCTGAGCTCCACCTCAGCTTAGTTTGTACCGCTCCGGTCCTCTGCTCTTCTCCGATATACTTCCGACCCAGCCACTTCTTAGGGGCTTTCGCTCTTTTTCTTTCCCGTGTCAGAGTTACACAGGCCTGTAGATGTTGGCACTGTTCGAAATGGTGAGGTGCCATCAAAGGACTGTTGTTACGACACCGGTTGACGAATCTGTGGACGTGCTGGGAAAGAGGTCGGAGAGGCTGCAGACGCGTTCTGCACAGCTAGGGACTGCTGTCTGAAGTGAGATGCAGACGAGTTGCTCCCCTTTTTATAGCATATACGGTGTCCTCTATGAATCTCAGGCTCACTCTAGAATCCTTTATAGTCAAGTAGTCCTCTCGAACGTTTTTTCCATTTTAACGCTTTGTTCGTAGATCATTCATTTGCATGTTCTTGCATCGTTCTGCATCCGTTCGCATCGTTCGCCTTCCTCCTGCGTCGACGTGGATGCGATGCCCGATGCGGACTCGTGCCTGGGGATATAGATGCTAACGGCATCGCAATTGACAGCGATGCCTAGGGATGCTAGGAAGGCGAGCGCGAATTGGTACCACTTTTCCCGCAAAGTTTTAGCAGCTCACACTTTATGCGAGCGATGACATGCAGTAGACGGATGCTGGACAGATGAGAGGAGCAAACGGAGGACAGTGGACAGAGGATACATCGGCGTTAACCAATGGATGGCAAGCTTTTTTGTCCGTTTTACATCCTCTTTGCATCCGTTGGTGCAGTGTGACAGGAGCTTTAATGTGCATAATTCTTTTCTCCTGATCACAATGCTGCAGAATTCAAAAACTCAATTCCAACATCCCAAACTTCTTTTTTGTAGTAAACCTGATTTTATGCAGACTTGAGCCCCATTACGAATTCTCTTGAACAGAGTCATCAAGGGTTGTTTTTTTTTTTAAAGGAGATTCATAAAGGATTGGCAGAGCACTGTTAGAAACCAAAGGTAAGTATTCTGATATGCTTTGGTTAATTGCTTTCTACATGATTGTCAAGAAACAGTTGCAGGCAAAGCATTGTTGCTAAATGTGTTTTGTTGCCAATGCTTTAGGTCAGTGTTCCTCAAACCACCAGATGGGGTGGTGCAGCCTCCTCACTTTCACCAGCCAAAGCCTCCTTCTCACTTCACCCTGCTACATCCTTGAATTGGTTGCCAGTCAGATGACAAGACCAGAGCCACTCCCCACAGGAGCCCTGCTTCCCTCCAGTCAGGCTTAGTCAGCAATCAAATGCTTCTGCTGCCAGAGTTTCTGCCTACCTTCATTGCCCCAAAGCTAGTTAGATCAGACACTTTGGCAGCTCAGCTCATACCTTCCCACATTCCCTGCCAGGCAGTTGGGCAGAGGCTGCTCACTGTCTCAGCTCCTGCCCCTCTCCATTCTCTGGTAGTAGCTGAACTGCCAAGATCAGTCAATAGTCGAAATTGGGCATAAAAAATCTCACACAGAGGGAAACAACTTGAAATCAAATTTGTCTGTTGTTATAACAAGAGATGGATGGAAGCTAAGCCTCTGATTTGAAAGAAAGAACTGTTGGCATAGTTGGGAGGGGAGAGATAATAAACATATGAACTTTGATTTTACTCTAAACAGCATTCATTCTTGATACATAGCAATTGCAGGAATTCCGTAAGTTCTTAGTTCTACTACAAAACTGTATTTCCTTGCTTCTTATGTGTCCATTGTTTCAAGCCCAGCCTGCTTGTTGGGGTGGGGAAACTAGTTCATTGAGAAGCACAAGAACAACAGGAGTACTACAATTCAGAACATTGACCATAATGAACATGTCTTGAATGCAGTTACTGACTGTGGGTCCAAAAAGGCTCTGCTAAACAGACCTCTGATTTTTCACAAGCCATGTCAACATTAAAGTGCAAAAACGAATTTCAGCAATATATAGCTAAGTATTGCATTTGTTTTATTTAGGCTCAAAAATCACACACACACACACACACACACACACACACACACACACACACACCTTTAGTATTCTGGGTATCTGTTGAACAATTTGTCTTCTGTAATTGTATTAAGAGTAATTGTGATTATGACATGGATTACATAAGATAAACCAAGTGGTAGAAAGAGCTTAGTTTTATAATTATTAACTACAAAAGAAAATTTTAAAAGGGCTGTTAAAATGGAGGGAATGCAGAGATGTATACAAATCCATCTATAACATTTAAAAATATGTTATTTATCAAAATGGTTTCATTCTTAAGGTGGTAGCATTTAATCACTGCTCACATTTTCCAAAAGTGGTCCATGATTGCAGAAAGCTTGAGAAACACTGTTCCATGTAATTCTGATATATAGCAATTGAATTGAGCCAAACTTGCCTTTCTTGAAAGCCAGAACTAATTTTTCTAGATGACTTACTAACAGGGGCATTTCTATTTGCATTAAGTAAGTGTGCTTAATCATGGCCTCTAAATATCACTGGCTTCCATCTACAATCAACAAAACGGAGGTACACAGTATTCTTTCAGGGAAGTGCCAGCTGGACAATTATATCGCTGATGTCAAGGTGACAAAGAAGTCCAGTTAGGACTTCACATACCAAAATGAGACATGATGTACATATGTCATGAAGGCATCTTGTTTTTCACCATGTATAGTCACTGTCATTCAAATACTTCATTTTCTTTTCTTCAACCACAGCTTTGTTGCTCAACCTGTTCTGTATGAAATAGGGCCTCCCATCTACATCTTCTCAGGAATAATGCCTCCAATCTAGAATATAGATCTACACAAACTGGGATACCTCATTTTTCATTGATAAACTGCTAGTGAGGTGTGCTATCGGTTTTAATTATAGGTTCCTCACCAATGCCCTCATAAATTTAATTGAGGGTCGCTCATCATTTCAGTTCCAGCTTGTGTTTCTGAGATAGTTCCAATGCGAACCATTCCAAAAAGGAGGCAAACCACATTTACTTTTACTCCAAGGAGGAGAGGACTAGTTCTGCCATCTTTCTTTGATCTCCTTTGAATCAGCTACCATCTTTCCATTGGGGTCCTTTAAATATACCATTCTGAGGTCGGAAGTGGAACCTCCTTCTGATTTCAGATAATTTTCTTATTTTTCCAAAGTCTTTTCCCATCTTCAATGTCTTTACAGATGGCACATAATGCCTCTTTTTGTCTCTTCTAATTGCTCTCTAATACTCTTTGATAACTTTTTTTCTGAGACTTTTACCTTTTTTAAAAAATTTGATTTCTCTTCTTTTCTGGACAATTTTCCACTATTTTTCTGACATCCAATTTGCTTTCTTCTCTTTTCACATTCATCATTGATGACTTCTTTATATTCATCCTATCATTCTTTTGATTCTCTATCAGTGAGTTTCAGGACTATGAAGAATTTCCATATACCCTGAAAATAATGGATATAGTTAAAAATCATATTGTGAAAATGGACTGGTTTTCTTTTCTTTCTTTAACTTAAATGGGAGCTTCCACATCAGCACTTTGATCTGTTACATAGCTAGCACCTGGCAAAAAACAAGTGAGGGAATGATTTTAAAAACTACAGCAAGTAGATGAATTTGTTTATCTTTGTAAAATCTACACTAAAGATGGAGAAGAGGCTTAAGGTGTGCAAATCCTAGTGGCAAGTTAGTGGGTAATGTGTGGTCTATAGTAGTGATCGCCAATCAGTGGGCCAGAGACCATTGGTGGTCCATGAGAAATTTTTGGTGGTCTGCAGAGAAATGTCACCCCCAAACTACCCCCCAAAGCAATTAATTCAAGCTGTGCAGGAACGCAAGGCTGCACTGCCCACATGGCCCATGGGAACACAAGGCTTGTGTCACTTGCATTGCAAACAACATGAGGTAGTGAGGGGAGGGGAGAAAGGGGGAGGGGGGAACTTGACCCACTTAATCTACATGCCTCGCCTGGCCATCAGACTGTTTCTTTCTGCTTCTTTCTTCTTCTGCTTTTGGCTTCATGCAAGGAAAGCAGCAAAAGTCTTTCTTTCTCTCCCCCAAACTCCACCAGAAATGAGTCTTTAGGACCCTACAAGACATCCTTCTCCAAGAGGCTGTGCCGGTGCGATAAGTCTCACAAAGAAGCGTAGCTGCCTTGCGCGACATAGAATAGTGCCATGCTGCAGCTGCTAAAGTGACCGGGATCGTGCAGGCTTGAAGGAGGTGAGTTAGAATGCCTCTGCACCTGCGCAAATGCCTTTGTGCCTGCTCAATGTACGTGTTTGGCACATGCATGCACACAAAGTGTGTGCACATGTGCAAAGCACGCTCACCAAGCTATGCCCATTGAATCAGTGGCAAAAATATTTGAACCCCACCACTGATACAGTCACAAGTGGGACGATATGGGCGATAAGGAATGATGAGAAGATTAATAGTAATAGTAGTGCACACTTTGTAAGTACACTGCTCAAAAAAATAAAGGGAACACTAAAACAACACAATGTAACTCCAAGTCAATCACACTTCTGTGAAATCCACTGTCCACCTGATTGACAATCAATTTCACATGCTGTTGGGGAAATGGAATAGAACAACAGGTGGAAAGCACATAGGCAGTTAGCAAGACCACCTAATAAAGGAGTGGTTCTGCAGGTGGTGACCACAGCCCACTTCTCAGTTTCCTAGGCTTTCTGGCTGATGGTTTGGTCACTTTGAATGCTGGCGGTGCTTTCCACTCTAATGGTAGCAATGAGACGGAGTCCACAACTCACACAAGTGGCTCAGGTAGTGCAGCTCATCCAGGGTGGCACATCAATGTGAGCTGTGGCAAGAAGGTTTGCTTTGTCAGCGTAGTATCCAGAGCATGGAGGCGCTACCAGGAGACCAGGCCAGTACATCAGAGATGTGGAGGATTGCCGTGGAGGGCAACAACCCCAGCATCAGGACACTAGCCTGATGTGCAAGGAGGGGACAGGAGGAGCACTGCCAGAACCCCTGCAAAATGACCTCCAACGGGCATGTGGCTGCTCAAACGGTCAGAAATAGACCCCATGAAGGTGGTATGAAGGGCCCGACATCCATAGGTGGGGGTTATGCTTATAGCCCAACACTGTGCAGGACGTTTGGTATTTGCCAGAGAACACCAGATTGGCACATTCGCCACTGGTACCTTTGGCTCTTCACAGATGAAAGCAGATTCACACTGAGCACATGTGACAGATGTGACAGGTGCTGGAGATGCTGTTGAGAACGTTTCTGTTGCCTGCAACATCCTCCAGCATGACCGGTTTGCAGTGGGTCAGTAATTGGTGTGGGGTGGCATTTCTTTAGGGTGGCACAGCCTTCATGTGCTCGCCAAGAGATAGCCGCGACTTGCCATTAGGTACTGAGATGAGATCTCAAGACCCCCTTGTGAAACCATATGCTGGTGCGGTTGGCCGTGGGTTCCTCCTAATGCAAGACAATACTAGACCTTATGTGGCTGGAGTGTGTCAGCAGTTCCTGCAAGATGAAGGCATTGATGTTATAGACTGGCCTGCCATCCCCAGACCTGATCCAACTGAGCACATCTGGGACATCATGTCTACTCCATCCACCAATGCCATGTTGCACCACAGACTGGTCCAGGCAAGTTGGGGGATGCTTTAGTCCAGGTATGGGGAAGATCCCTCAGGAGACCATCTGCCACCTCATCCAGGAGCACATGCCCAGACTTGTAGGGAGGTCATACAGGCACGTGGAGGCCACATCACACACTACTGAGCCTCAATTTTAACTTGTTTTAAGGACATTAACATCAAAGGTAGATCAGCCGTGTAGTGTTTTTTCCACTTAATTTTGAGGCGTAACTCCAAATCCAGACCTCCATGGATTGCTAAATTTTGATTTCCATTGATAATTTTTGTGGGATTTGTTTGTCAGCACATTCAACTAAAGTAATGAACAAAGTAAGAATATTTCATTCATTCAGATCTAGGATGTCTTATTTTTGTATTCCCTTTATTTTTTTGAGCAGTGTAGTTGAACAGTGTTGAGGAAATTATTTGTGGAGCAGAGTGACGGCTTTCAGGAAAAAAATGTTCTTGTGTCTAGTTGTTCTGGTGTGCAGTGCTCTATTGCATCATTTTGAGGGAAGGAGTTGAAGCTGTTTATGTCTGGAATGTGAGGGGTCTGTAAATATTTTCACAGCCCTCTTTTTGACTCATGCAGCATATAGGTCTTGTGCAGTATACAGTATAAATAAAAAGTGATGTGCATTTTATGAGAAGCACATATACAAATAATAATAATAAGCTTTGCATATGATGTTGCTTTTCTTGTGCTAAATTTTACTAGCCATAGCATCCCATTCCCTGAACATATCTTCTGCATGGATATTATTCTTGATTAAGTCTGGCATTAGAATGATAAATTAGTTTCCAGAAATTAAAAACAGTTTGAAAATTCAGTATTTTCCCTGAGCATTCAAGTCTTAATTAGCTAATTGGTTCTGTTTTAGATAATGAGCTGTCTTTCAAGAATAAATAGGTCTGGCTACACATACAGCCCCTTTGCTCCTTCTTTTGCTATGATTGGTGCTTACATTTCAGCATGTAATAACTAATTGCTTCTTATTATGTCTAAATCAGGAATATATGACTAATGACTGAAGTGTTTACAATCCAAAAAGAATAAATAACTAGAGTAAGACGGATCCATGTAACTATTCACTCTGGCAATTTACATACCTATCTTTTACTAAATATTTGAAATAAAATTCACCAGATCAGAAAAGCACTGGGTGATGGTTGCATACATTTTATAAAAAAAAAAATATGGAGCAATTGGGGAATTGAGCAGTGGGTGAATTCTTTCTTTCTGTAACTTTAAAAAATCTGATAACTAATAATGCCAGTCTTTGTCTCTTATAGTTCCTAGAAATTTCCCATGTAGCCATCTCATAAATCTAAACAAGAAAGCAAGTGCAATTCCTTCCCTCTTTTTCAAAGAAGGATGAATGACTACTACTCTTAGGAAAAATACCCATAATTGCTTCAAGCAGCATTTGTGCAGATTTTTTTTTTAAAAAAGAATGATAATTGATCTGGATGTGATTAGAAGCTGCCAGTTGAACTATGGCTCATGAAAGGGAAATAACATTCCCCACCACCAGCAGCAAAGCATGAGAAAAAAGGATGATGGAAATGCATTATCATGACAATGAATGCCTTATTCTCATGAGATGCAACTGGTGAGGTATTAGGCTGCTCAGAGAATAAGTGTAATGTAGTTTTGTCATTTCAGCATGCCCTGGAACCACACCTCCTACACCATCTGTCAACAGGAATCTCGTTAGAGAATTCAGTATCTACAATGCTCAGCATTGTGTCATATTGCCCAACAGATTCTTATCTTTTTCCCTGTTCTGCCCACACTCTGATCTACTGTTTATGTAATAAGAAAACGGTTCAGACCAACACTTATCTAAGGTAGCCTCCCCTTCCTCTTATATTCAAAAGAGATGCCTGATAGAAGCTCATAAAGATGCTATGAGGGTATTCATAGCTAATCTACTTTCTGCATTCCTGGAAGCATGAATGCTGCTGTCATGATTTATCATCAGAGAGCGACAGGGGTTTTTGCAGATGTGCGTGTATGTATGTCAAAAATTCAAGATGGCAGCCACAATCATATGATCAAGGCCCAACTGTGTCACTGGTCTCAAATCACATTCTCATGGTCACATGATTAAAATTTGGATGACATGCATTTATGATGGTTGCAGTGTCCCAGGTCATGTGATCCTGCAACCTTCTGACAAACAAATTCAATGGGGAAGCCAGATTCACTTAACAACTGTGGCAAGAAAAGTCATAAAATGGGGCAAAGCAACTATCTTGCTTAGTGATGGAACGTTTGGGCTCAATTGTGCTTGTAAATGGAGGACTACCTACGGTATATTCCTGTTGCAGTATAACCCCTTGGCTTACTACCATTCATTTTACAACTGTTTCAAATTACAACAGCACTGAATAAAATGATTTATAACTAGTCCTCATGTGTACAGCCCTCACAGCATCTCCACAATCATGTGATCAAAATTCTGGAGCTTGGCCTGGCATATTTTTACAATGATTAGACTGTCCTGGAGTCGTGCGATCATCTTTTGCAACCTTGCCAGTCAGCTTCTGACAAGCAAAGGCAATGGGGAAATCTGGAGTCACTTAATGACTTTGTGATTCACTTAACAACTACAATGGCAGGCTTAATAACTGTGGCAAAAAATGGTTGTAAAATCAGGTGTGATTCATTTAGCAACTGCCTTACTTAGCAGTGGAAATTCTGGCTCAATTGTGGTCATATTTCAAGGACTTCCTTTATTTGAAACATTGTCATTCAATGTGCCATATCAAAGAATCCTGTTCCATAGAGGAAGAGGGAGGGTGGGGGGAAGTATGGGGTGGGAAGACAAAGAGTTAGATGAGAGATGGAGAATCAGAGAACTTTTCCCACAAGTGATACTAAAAGGTGAAGACAATAGCAGCAATAACAAAAGTCATTAAAATTTTGAAACATCAGGAGAAGCACCTAGTGAGGAGCAACAGAAGTTGGACATAGGATTTATGAGGGGGGAGTAAGAGGTAATCTACTACCAGCCATAACCAATTAGCCCAGTACAGACTAAGAGACATCGAATCATGTAAAATTAACTATATTTAGCCTATTAAGATTTAAATTCAGGAAATTAAATCATGCAACCATCTTTCCCATCAAAGGAAAAACCAAATTAAGAGGCATGAAACTATCATCTGGCCAGCACTTGTCCAACAATGTTGAATTTTGTCTTCTACTACTAAATCAGTTATGTAACTTGGTGCTTGGGCATGAAATATTGAATCTGAGAATATGTGCTTGTAAATATGTATGGATGCATGGAATGAAGACCTAAAAGCAGAATATGGGCAGATACAATTCCAGTAAACCAACCATTTTGCAAGGTGAGATCTCTTCAGATTTTAAAACAATTGTGTTTATTTATTCAGCCATCTCAGTCACTTCCTGACATCACATCTTTATTTAAGCTTTCTTCTTCTTTTGATATGGAACAAGAAAAGGAACACGCCTGAACCAATCCTGTACTCTCATTTTTTTCATTGGCTTTAATTTTGTTATTAATAGAATGATTTCACAAGCTACTTATATAAAAGCAAAATCGTAACACTGAACAGCTTGGTTTGTTTTAGCTCTCAAAAAAAAAAACAATTAAAGCACTTTCTCTGCTAATTTTGGATCCACTTTAAACTACACTGGGGAATGAAAATTTTTTTTGAAAAAGTAACTCTCTCCAATATATTTTCCTTCCATTTTATATGAAGCAAATGCTCTGTATTCAGCCTACATTGTATACATTTTAAAACAAACCTCTGAATGTAAGCTATTATTCTATAAATAGTTTTACTATCAGTATAAATACTACTTCAGATTTTTTTTTTTAATGAGACATAGCAAAGCAAGCAAACACTAACACAATGAGCTTCTAAGAGTTATTTTTCGGAACTATTCTAATTGATACATATATGCATGTGTGTATGCAAACTTTCTATTACTCTCTTCAAGTCATTAGAAGGAAACTCTTTCCAGCAAGTTTTTAAGGTGGGAAAGTATAGATAGCAAACAAGGATAAAGAATAAGGAAAGGGCTGGGTTATAGAAAACAATCTCTTCTTTCACCTTTCAGTAATAACACCATCATGGGGGGAGAGGGATTGAAAGTAACATATGGGTGACTTAGCCAGTCATGATGAGAGCAAAATATTTTTCACTTAACTTCACTCCCATCCCCACGAATACAGGATATATTTCTAAACAAAATTTCTGAGCTGGCTTGAAATCAGTCCCAGGTGTATATGATATTGTCTGATTTTGTTCTTAACTGGCTCTGCTGCTGCTACTGTTTATCCGAAACTGGAACAAAGCTAGTGTTTATAATGCTGGTTTTCTGAATAACTTTTGGACAATCTATTTTTTTTCCATTCCAACTCCTGCAGCAAAGGCAACCTATCCCCATCTTCCAGAGATTTAGCATCCTGCTGTTTAGAAGGTGTCTCACCCTTCTTCAGCAACATGCAGTCATGGTTAGCATTGTTAAGAAAAATGTCTGGTGCAAAGATGCCAACTTGTGATGTCCTTTTCTGCATCATAGCTCACCATGGCTGATAAACCTAATGGAAGAACTGAAGTTCTGAAGTTTTGTATATCTCCATGTCAGCAAACAACCAGTTTGTTTATTTTTTAGTGTATGGTCAAATGCATAGAACAAATGCATAGAACATGAACTAAAAACATAGATGTAGTTGGGTGTGTGTGCATGTGTTGTATGGTAAGCATGTATTTTCTTTCCATTTTGAATAGGGTGAAGATCAGGATCAGATTTGTGATTTTGGTTCCTATGGTGTATTATGTAATTCAATAACAATTAAATCATACCCTTTGTATTCCGCTCTTTACATAAACTTTGGGAACTGGGGAATGAAAATGATGACAGTATGAAAATATTGTGAGAGGACGGGAAGAAAAACAAATATCTCATAGGACAAATTTAGATGGAAACATTTGTCCTGGCAAACTTGCTGCATTCTATAACCTATTCAATTCTTATTCATATTGATATTAGACCTTCCCATTCATGTTTGTACTTTTTTTGAGACATAATTTATTTATCAATGCCTTCATTAAAGACTCTCTAGATCAGGGGTATCAAACCAGCAAAAAAAAAAATTACTACCAGTTCTGTGGGCATGCATTGGTGGGCATGGCAGGGGAAGGATACTATAAAATCTCCAGTTAGAGGTGGTATTTGCTGGTTCTCTGAACTACTCAAAATTTCCACTACCAGTTCTCCAGAACTGGTCAGAACCTGCTGAATATCACCTCTGTGTCAAACTGAAGGCCCACGGGCCAGATTCAGCCCACTGGTTGCTTAGATCTGGCCTGTACGACCGCCCTGGAAACAGTGAAGGACCAGCCCACGGTGCCTCTGCCAACAAAAATGGAGCTCAGGAAGACCAGGTGCAGCCCTCCCAGGCTCTGTTTTCAGCCACAACAGCTTCCTGCAGCCCTCTGCCAGTGGAAAACAGAGCTCGGAGTACTGCTCACGTGCCCACCACCCAAGCTGCTTTTGCTGGCTGAGGGCTGCAGGAGACCATTGCGGCTGAAAACGGAGCTCAGGAGCCTGTAGAGCTTGCAGACAGAGCGCTTGGGGGCACCACAGGCATCCACAACATGAGTGATGTCAAGCTGGCCATGCCAACCCTGGCCATGCTCCCAAAATTGGGGCCAAAAGTATGTCATGGGGGGGGGCATTCAAAAATCAAGCTGGCAGCCATAATCATGTGATCATATGCAAAAAAAGGGTGATCCTTCAATCACATGATTGTGACATCATATTGATCTTTTTTCACCACATCCCTGTGGATTCCCTGGGTTCGAACACTGCTAGTTTTCTATTGCACTTGTTCTTTTCCTTATTGCATGACTAGTACAGAAACCAAATTTTGCCAATGCTTTCCGGCTGTAAAGTGCCATTGGCAAATCATTTTTGGAAAATAAGTAGAATAATCCTGTGCTGCTGGATCTGCCAGCAGGGATATTTGGCTATGTTAGTGGCTGACGAGATCCGGCCTGTCAAACTGGCAGCCCACAGGCCAGATGTGTCACACGTAGGCCATGCTTACCCCAACTCTACAAAGCAAAAAACATCACGATATGTCATGATAAGTCATGTGATGTGATCGAGTTTGATATCCATGGACTTAATTAAGTAAAATCTGAGAACAGAGCCACAAAAGGTTTTTTTTTGGGGGGGGGGGAAATCCCTCAGCATCATTTAATATATGGAATGCATCCTGAATCAAGAACATTTGGGCTGACATCTTTTTATTCTAAATATGGAATCAACCCAGTATTTGCTAACTTTCCAATTCTCTTGCAAATAGGCAACTGTATCCACTGTCCATATGCCAGAAATCAGTTTACAGCAGCTGCTAGGAAAGGGTTTAATCTCCTACAAAAGCTTTACACTTCAGAGCATCAGAATATATGAAGGCGTAGCCTTGAAAGATGTCACAAAATATTATAAAAGATGTCAGGCCAAGTGGGATATTGGATGTCTCAGAAAAGGAGTCGGGTTTCCCAGCAGCCTTAAAGAAAGATTACACTTTGCCTGATGTTCCTCTGAGCCCAGAGGTTTATTGGCAACAAAGGTGATATTTGAAATATGAGCCATTTCCAGTGTTTTTCTTTCAAGTAGCAGCAAAACCACTCTCCTTCCAGAGATGATCTGTGTGCAATAAATCATGCCTTATATTTAAAACAAATCAATTATGTCTGTGGGAATAGAGATCTTAACCAAAAGAACACACACTTAGCAATGGCCCATTTGGTCTGACTAACTTATCACATTTCTCCACCTGTTTCAATGCCATGAACACCATGAAAAGCATTTTGTTGTTGGATCTCTGGTGTTGAAATTAAAAGAGAAAGGATTCCCCACATCTAAGCTTATATTCAAGTCATCTGTTATGCCCCCATTGGAGCCTGAATCTGTGGAGGAGGCTGAGTAGGAGCTGGGGCCGACAGAGGTCGAGGGGGCGGCCTCATTGGCTTTGAAGGAATATGGGGAGGAGCAGGATGAGGCAGCCCTGGACTCCTCTGGCTTGGGACAGCTTGCCAGCAGGGAGGAACAGGGACAGGATGACCGAGAGAGGGGAGGCAGTGGAAATGAGGAGCGACGGAGCTCAGGCGATAAGGACCGCCCCCTCCTGATCCCCAAACATGGAGTGGAGGTGGGAACAGAGCAGGCCACAAGGCACACCTGGGGACTGGGACTCAAGGAGACACTGTGGGGAGGTGGGGTGTTTGTAGGGAATAAATGCTAAATTTGTGGAATTTTATGTGCCACTGCTGACGTTTGGTGTTTGTAGGACTGTTTGCTTCTTCCTTGCTTCGTGAACTTGTTTCCTTGTTCTCTTGCCCTGCTGGACTTCTTGCCTTAAAGTTGTTGGGCTAACAGCGTTTTGCTGGACTACTTTCAGCCAGGGACTGCTCTGTGTGTGTGAGAGAGAGTGTTTTGCTCTGGGACTTGCATATCCTGGGACCATTTGGGGGAAAGTTGGAGCATTAAAGAGGAGTTTGAACTCTCAGCTGGCTGTGTGGCCTTCATACCTTGTCCCGTGCCATCACAGGTCATCCTTGACTTGCAACCACAATTGGGACCACAATTTCCAATGCTAAGCAAGACAGTTGTTAAATAAGATGTGTCCACTTTTATTTTACCGTGGTTGTTAAGTAAATCACTAGAGTTATGTGAATCAGGTGGTTATTCAGTGAATCCAGCTTTCTCCATTGACCTTCCTTGTCAGATGTCAGCTGGGATTGCAATGACCCTGGGATGCTAAAACCATTATAAATATATGCCATTTGCCAAGCACCTAGATTCTGATCACAAGAGATGGTGCAATGGTCATATGTTCAAGGTCTGGTCATAAATTATTTTTAGCAGTGTTATAACTTTGAAACATTGTTAAACAGATGGTTGTAAGTTGAAGACTGCCTTTATTTCTTTTAACACAGTAAGGTGATAAAGAAATGTATTTCCTAATATCACGAATCTCTGCAGATTTCCTCTTAATGTTCAATAAAATATACCAATATGTATTCCTCTCTTCAGACTCTTCTCCAACCTTTACCCAAGAGTCCTTGATTATGTTTCTTCTTTGTTGTTGCTTCATGTTATCAACTTTTCTGAGTGATAGGATAATCTGGACTAATTCTATGGGGAATTAATTCCTTTAGGGAATAGAGAAGTAGACATAACTGATGATCTGTAATGTTCCTTTCCAAAGAAGAAGAAGAAGAAGAAGNGAGGAGGAGGAGGAGGAGGAGGAGGAGGAGGAGGAGGAGGAGGAGGAGGAGGAGGAGGAGGAGGAGGAGGAGGAGGAGGAGGAGGAGGAGGAGGAGGAGGAGGAGGAGGAGGAGGAGGAGGAGGAGGAGGAGGAGGAGGAGGAGGAGGAGGAGGAGGAGGAGGAGGAGGAGGAGGAGGGGGAGCCAGTGAAACTCCCCTCCTCCCACAAAAAAGAATGAAGTTCCCAGTGGAAAAAAATATTCCTTTGAATGTTGGCAGCCCAAGCAGAAATACAAGTATTGTATGATTTTAATTATTTAAATTATTCATGTCAGATTTACATTGCTACCTGCCAAAAATACAAAGTCCATGTTCACACATGCTGATGGGATCAAGTTAGTAAGCTTATTTAGATACACAGTGTTACAGAACGTTGAATAAGTGAAATCTCTATCACATTCTAAAAATCCTTTTTAAACGGCTTTAAGTAAGCATTTCGAGTGAATTTTCTCTCTCATTCACTATATACCAGGGCTGTCAAACTCCCGGCCCATGGGCCAGATCAATCACATGCTGGCCACGCCCACACCTGGTTTAGCAAAGGGGGAAAAAGTCCCGATACGTCACATAATGCTGCTATGACAACATGAGTTTAACACCCCTGCTCTATACATTTAAAAAAAAAAAAAGATTGTTCATTTTCTGTTGAAAAAAGACAAATAAAGATCTTAAGCCCCCCCCCAAAAAAGTCATGCCCTAATTTATGATAGACTTCATTTTAACTTTTAATTTTCTCCTTGAATGAAAACATGGGAAATGAAGAAAATATAATATACAAATGATATTGAGTATAATAAACAGGGGTGGGCTTCAAATTGTTTAGCAAGGGGCTCTCTGCCCTAATGACTGCCTGGGTGGGCATGGCTGGGTGGGTATGGCTAGGTGGTCATGTAATTGGGTGGAATTCCCTTTTTTCTCTCTCATTTCTCTCCTCCCCCCTTGTGCAGCGGGAGGCGAGGGCTGCCCTGAGTGCAAATGTGGCATGAAGGCAAGTGCAGGACCATTTTGCTCCTGCACTAAGGCTCCAGTGACCGGGGCAGGGCCAGCCAGGAGTGGGATTTGGGGGCTCACTGAGCCCCGCAGTGTCTTCGTTAGGGGATCACCCAACCCCCTGAAAGCCCCGAGCATCCAACCCCTGATAATAAACTACTGACATTTTCAGTGCTAAGGTTTTTATTTAAAATCTGTTTCACACAGATTCTCCCTTCATTTCCTACCCACGTCATCAAAGAAATATGAGCTAAAGATGTGAACATAACGTAACTGAGCCATGGTGGTGCAGTGGTTGGAATGCAGTATTGAAGGCTGGCTCTGCCCATAGCCAGGAGTTCAATTCTGACTAGCTCAAAGTTGACTCAGTCTTCCAGTCTTCTGTGGACCCAGATTGTTGGGGACAATATGCTGACATTTGAAAACCTCTCAGAGAGTGCTGTAAAGCACTAGGAAGGGGTGTATAAATGTAATTAATATGTCTTTTGATCCCCTTAAGGAAGTGAAACACACTATTTGTGTGGTTAACAGTCAGTTTGGTCCTGCCTAACTTCTTTCATAAATTAAAATAGAAATGATCTGAATTATAGTGAAACATTACCAACTGTTCCAGCCTTTTTCACTGCAATCAATTTATTTGGCTTGAATGTGCTCACTTCTCACATGTCTCTGCTACAACTACAATCCAATTTATATACATTATATATAGTTTTTGCCAAAATAATATTGGAACGAGGTGTGAAAACTTTTCCTATTCCTATTTTCATTTCTGTTAGTTTTACAACCATCACCCCTGAATTCCCATGAAAATCCAATATATTGCTAATCATTTAAATCAAAATAATTAGAAAACACAATCTACAGTATGTATACCATGTTTCTCACATTATAAGGCCAGGCCTTATATTTTTTTGACCCCCCAAAAACGGCTAGGCTGTCTTTTCGGGGGTGACTTAATTCCCCCCCTTGCATCCTCGGGTGGGCGGGTGGCAACATCTTGGGGTTCAGGAGACCTTTTCCTTCTCCCTTGCTGCCACGGCGTTAGAAGAACGCCGTGGCATTTGGCGCAGCCACGTGCAGCCAGTCAGGACTCCTCCCTGCAACTGGAGCCCTGAGGAGACACTTGGCTTCAGGTGCTCCCGTCACTGCGTTCCAAGGGAAGGCGCTCCAGCCCACTCTGGCGGGGAGGCACTCGCTGCACTGGGTGCCCCAGGCTAAGCTGACAGGTGGGCCCTCCTTCCCAGCAGCGAGCACCTCCCCACCGGACCTTCCACTCATCCCGCCAGGGCCACGCCAGAGCCGTGTGGGCTGGGTAGAGCCAGGAAAGTGAGCCGCAGGTGTGTGCATGCCTCCTCCTGCCCCTCGTTCCCAAATCTCACCCGGGCGAGCAGCGCTTTGCTTGCTGTGCAAAGCCACGCTTCCTTACCTCTCAGCAAGCAAAAGGAACTGGTGCAGCCTCCTCCTCCTCAGCTGCAGCACAGACCTTGCGGGGACAGAGAGAGAGAGAGAGAGGGAGAATTCTCGGGCAAGCGCCTTCCCTCGGAACGCGGCGACAGGAGCGCCTGAAGCCAAGTGTCTCCTCAGGGCTCCGATTGCAGGGAAGAGCCCTGACTGGCCGCACGTGGCTGCGCCAAATGCACGGTGTTCTTCTAATGCGCGCGGCAGCAAGGGAGAAGGAAAAACACGGTGGCGAAAGGTCTCCCGGTATGAAGTGCCCCACCAATGCAGGCAGCACCATATCCAGGCATGCTAGTACTTTCTAAATGCAAGGGCCCCCCCGCCATTCCCCCCCCCATTTTGCATGTTTAATATGGGCCTTAATTTGGAGGAGGGGCTTAATTCAATTTTATATTTTATAAATTGAATGCCTATAAAACATGGTGGGGCTTCCTGTTGGTGGAGGCCGTATTGTTGGAGAAACACGGTATTATATATGTGTGTGTCTTATCTATGTACATACATCCACACACAATGAATACACAAATAAAAGGAGAAAGCTTTGTACAAAATTTGAATATGATCGTTAATTTAGATATAATTACAACATCAACAATTATAACAGTAACAACTTTCTTGTCTCAAGCTCAACTTATAATGATTATTGAGGTATGTAATTTCCTTGTCAATAATATGGAAATAGCTTGCTGTTGCCTTCTTCAGGAATGCTTTTCTGAATGTGGTCCAGCCTCAAAACTTTGATATCTTGCAATGGTTCCCTACCCAACACCTAAACAATTGGACTGTCTTATGGTTGTGGTTGTTGTTTTGTTTGTTTAATTTCTAGCATCCACCAAGATCAATAATGTATACAATATATCTCAACACAGTAGAGAAAATTCACAATGTGAACTTATACATTTGCTTATGCCCATGTCCAGGTGGGAAGTCTTGAAGGTGATCAATTTATTACATGAGAATTAATTATGACTGCTCTTCAGATGGTTCACATCTTGTAACAGAAACCTCTTCCCTGACCCTTCAATAGTGGACTCTACTCAAAAAAAGGAGAACTCATGGTGCTAGGTCTCCTTGAACTGCCAACTGAAAAATGACATACAGGTACAGCTGTCTAAACCTTTGTCCCAAATAGAGAAGATCAGTGATAAGCAGAGTTCCTCCTACTTGCATGACTACCTGAGGTTCAAATGAGTTCTTGGAGAATATTAAACTTTGATAGTTTCCCAGAGGAAATCTCTTACTGTGTTAATTAATTATTTCTCAATCTGCCACAGATTTAATTGAAACAAAGAGAGGAATAATAAACCTCAGAAATAATAAGCATCAGATAGATGAGGCTGCAGAAGACATTATTGCAGGTGACTTTTCATGATCAAAAACCACTAGCAAAGAAGGTGGCAAGGCAAGCAAAGGAATAATTTTGAATCTTTCTTTAGATCCATTCAATGCATCTTGTGTTGAAAATATACCATATTTCATCCCTTGCCATGTTTACCTTGCAGAAGTCTTCCTTTTCTGAGAATTTTTATCAGAGCATTCCTAGGCAAACAAATATTCCTCAATGTACCAGCAGGTGATCCAAAATCTATTTGCTTTTCTCATATGATTAGCACAAGAAAAATACAAATACACATGGCCACACACCTGATTAACATGAAGAAATATGCTCCCAAAATCTTCTCAAATAAGCAATTATATCTCTGTATCTTTTCAAACTAAATATTTGCACTGCTGCCTGAGTCAAACACCAAAGTCTATACAATTACATAACAGCCACTAATTGAATTACATGTTCAAGTTATAATACAAAATTTGGAACATAACGAACTAAGGAAGAATATAATTTGCTCTCCTATACAGACAGTGCTGATATAACAATGTCATGTGCCACTGGGGAGTTTTATGATGTCACATATGATGTAACTAGAATTATATCAGTATCATGAGACTAACATCTGACTGTACTCTTAACCTCAGGGTTAATCTAGAGAGAGGGAATATTAAGAGCTCAAAAAGACTGAGAGTTAATTCAGTGCCTATATTCAACATAATGTATATAAAATATATAAATCTATATATAATAAATAAATAAGGTCATAGCTGGAAACTTCTTTTCTGTAATCCAGTGCAAATGTTTCTTTATGGCTCATGCAATTTCTTAATTTTGAAGTAACAAAATCTGGGTATTTAGGATTGCTATTGAGACTGTACCATACTGGGAGATAATGTGCTAAGTCTCCAATGCCAGCTGTCACTTTAATGCTTGCTTGTGCTTTGCTGCTATATGGGGACAGTGTGCCATGAACTCTGGGGAGGGTGCATAGGAGGGGGATGCTTGGGGGAAAGTGAAACTGATCTTTCTCCCTGAGATATTGCCTCGAGATCACCCGGCTAGGAGAAGAATGCACCTGCATATCAACCTAACTTGACCATTCTGAAAACATCTTGTCTGACCCTGATTGGTCATGGGGGAGTCAGCGATGGGAGGCAGTTAAGGGAAGGAAAAGTTGAACTTAGGGATTTGGGCATGCAATTCTCAGTTCTGGCTATGCATTACTGCAATACACTTGACTTCTAATAAAATTATACCTTTCTCAATTAATGGAGCCAAGGATCATTTCTATTTAGAGGCTTAAGTTCTGATATCTGAATGCACATAGTCATGATTGACTTTAAGAGAAGAGGTTCCCTCTGCTAACCAGTACTTTTTAAAAATAATAGATGCATAGGGGAAATAGTTTTTCAGCAAAACAAGGCTACAAAGGCTCAACACTTCCTTCCCAATGTTCAACAATCTTGATGAAAATTACTCCCCACACCTGTTTATGGCTTCTGGTGTCCTCTGTCATGTCATGTGTCATTTTGACCTTTCCAATCCATTTCCCATGTGTTTACCAATATAAACCACTGCATTCATTCATTTATCTCCTTTTCATTCCCAGTATACAAATAATTCAAGATACAAACAAGTATCATCAGCAAAAATGTCAGAGAAAGAGAGGGAAAAAAATAAAATAAACAGCAACAATGATACATTACAAAGGGATTAAGTCATATCCTGTTTTCCATTAAGTACCTGCCGACCAAAATAACAAGCTTCATTCAGCCACTCATAAATCACAACTGGAATAGTAGGTTCCAGTGCCTGATTTACTAAAGCTTTGTAATGCCATACTGCTTGTGAATTAAATGATGTCAATAACATTGTTTATAATGCTGGCCTCGAAGTGCATGAGGCAATTTCAAGATGGCTTTCATTTTCCATGATGCAAAAAGCTGATCCAGAATTGAACCACTACAAAGCAATTCCAGTTGCTGTCAATTTCAGATTCTTCCTCAAAGGTTTTCAGCATTCACTGGAATCTTCCTCTCGCCAATCTGTTGAATTGGCAAGAAAGGAACCATGGCTGCCAATTGCCTTAAAATTATCCTAGAAACATAATCATTTGGCCAACTTCACTACTCAGACAGATTTGTAGATTTCCCCAAGGTGGACAGTTCTGATTGAACAGTGATATTAACCCACAGTGTGTTCAGGACATTCAGATCAGATCACTCCATTTTGGTCTAATCTTCTAGTCCAGCATCTTCAGAAGAATTTTGAAAATTCCATATTTTATAATATGAGGTAATCAAGTTTCAGAGATATAGCTAAGGGATATTATCCAGGGGTGGGATTCAGCAGGTTCTGACCAGTTCTCCCAAACCGGTAGTGGAATTTTTGAGTAGTTTGTAGAACCAGCTGGCCCCACCCCCATCTCTTCGCTGCCTCCCAAATCCCAGCTGATGACTGGGTCTTTTTTTGTTGCCCTGCACAGGAGAACAGAGCTGGAAAGCAGGTTAGTGGGGTAGGAAGAGAATGGGGATTTTGCAGTATCCTTCCCCTAGGAGTGGGGAGGGAATGGGGATTTTGCAGTATCTTTCCCCTGCCATGCCCACCAAGCCATACCCATGAAGTCACGCCCACAAAACCGGTAGTAAAAAAAATTTAAATCCTACCACTGATAGTATCACCTGGAATGGTGGTATTTTCGAAAGAACATGGCCCTTTCTCTCTGGTTAATAAAACTACAATATTTTCAGCAGATAGTCTGCAAGGCCCCAAGCAATTTAAGATCAGATAGTTTAAGAAACCAGTTCCTTTTACACACTTCCTTCTATCTTATCTTTACTTTCAAGAGGGAAGTCCTGCTGAATATATCAAATCTGGCTGAGATTTACTCAGCTGTGATGAGGAGAAAACAGATATTCTCTCCCCTGAGAACCACTTTGTAGAATAAACTTTCAGGGAAATGCTTGAAACAGCCTTACCCTCATTTTATCAGCTGCCCTAAATATTATTCATATACAGTAGTCCTTGAGTTATGTCCACAATGGAGCCTACATTTTCTGTTGCTAACCAAGACATTTAATTGAATTTTGCCCCATTTTACAACTTTTCTGGCTACAGTTGTCAAGTGAACCACTGCAGTTGTTAAGTTAGTAACAATATTGTTAAATAAATGTGGCTTCCCCATTGACTTCGCTTGTCAAAAGGTCGCAAAAGTTGATCATATGATCCTGGGACACTGCAGCTGTCATGAGTCAATTTCCAAACATCTGAATTTGATCACCTGACCATAGGGATGCTGCAGCACTCAGAAACATAAAAAACAATCATAAGCCACTTTTTTCAGTGCCATTGTAACTTCGCATGGTTCCTAAATGAATTGTTTGTAAATCAAGGATTACCTGTATTATTGAAATGATGGGTTTTATTGTTTTTACCATTTTATTGTATTTTTTACAATGATTAGAGAGCCACTTTAGCATAGTGGTTAAGTTATCAAGCTGGGAAGCTGGAGAATGAAAGTTCTCGTCCTGCCTTGACACAAGGCCAACTGGATGACCTTGATCCAATCATTCTCTCTTAGTGCAAGGAGACAGGCAAAGATAAAACAGTTAGAAAAAGCATTGCCAAGTAAATTGCAGGGAGTTATCAGGAATCAGCCCTGACTAGAAGACACAAAAAAGATTTTTAATTGTGGGCTTCACCATTTTACTATTTTTATCACAACTGTACTGCACACCACTTTGACATATTTAATGAATAGTAATTTAATAGCTGAGAAATATATTGTTAGTAATGCAAAGCCTCAGATGATAAAAAGAATTTTAAAAATACTGTTTCTCTGAAAAATGAGACCTATCCTGAAAATAAGGCCTAGAATGTTTTACATGTACACCTAATATAAGCCCTACTCCCCAAAATAAGCCCTGCTGAAGAAACTGTGCCACCACCTGTCTGCCCATTCCATCTAGTTGCTCATGATGCCATAGTCACAAGGTGACCCGGGAGGCTGAAGCTGCCCCATGCTCCCCACACTGGCTTACCTCAGGGCCCCTGTAGCCAGGTCATCCATACACTGACACTGGCTTCATGGTCATGTGCAGCAGGAGTCCGCATGGCTGTTGGCCCATTTCTCCTGCTTGCTCACAACCAAAATAGAGCAGGAGGCCAGGTGGTGTGTTGGTGCCACGGCCATGAGGCACTCCCCCACCTTGCTTCAAGGCCATGGCACTGGCATGTCACTCAGCCTCCTGCTCCATTGCAACCGTGAGCAAGCAGAAAAAATGGACCAGCAGTCACATAGGATCCTGCTGGATGGGGTTGTTGGAGCCGCTGCCATGAGGCAAAGCAAATGTGCAAGCATGAGTGGCCTGACTGTGGGGGCCCTGGTGCAGGGGCAGAGGTCAGCTTCACACACCTCTGCTTCATGGCGGCAGCACTGGCACACCACATGACCTCCTGCCCCACTGTGAATAAGCAGAAGAAGTGGGCCTCCCTTACATGGAAAAAATAAGACACCCCTAAAAATTAAGCCTATTTTGGGGCCCAAAATAAAATAAGACCCAGTCTTATTTTCAAGAAAAACATGGGTATTTTGATGAAACCAGAACTTTTCTTATTGGGACTTATGGATAGCCAATTAGAAAAGACTCAGATTGGCTTTGTACATATTAACTGGGATGAATTTATTATATACACAGAGATGAAAAAAATACTGAAACACCCACGTTCTAGGTAAAGGCAAAAATGATGGAATATGCAGAAATGGCAAAATTGACCAATTTGGGTACAGATAAAACAATAAGTACTTTTATAAAAGACGAACCCTTTATGGCCTTTTTGTGGAAATTTTAAAAAAATGAGTTGTTGGTTTTTGAATTCGTTGATTAAAAAGAGTTGGATACAAAAAGAAAGGAATTGTGTAATATAAACCTAAAAGGGGAGTGGGAGGAAAGGCAATTAGTTTATTTGTAGCTGCCGCAAAGAAGATCGGAAGTGGTTTCTTTAAATATCGCTTACTTTCAGCTTTTTTTCCTCTGCACTTTTTCTTTTGTCTTTCTCTTTTTAAAATTTATTTTTTCATGTTTATCTTTTATTTATGCAACACACACACACACAACCACACAGAGCACTGATCCCAGAACTGGCACTGTACCTCTATGTTCCCAACTTGATACTGGTTTTTACTGCTCGTTCAGCAGGTGCTACAGACTCCATAACTATTTTTGCGGTATTTCCTCTGGAATTATGAAGAAGACCATTTCCGATTGATTCGAACCTCATCCATCCAATCAATACTTTGTGTTACCAGGCTGAATGTCCTCCCTGCTGTCAAGGTATGACAGCTTCTTCTCCCAGGTCTCCTTTGCCACTTCCTTCATTCAGTCATTTCACTGAGAAAGTAAATGCAGCAAGGACATAGTGGGAAGGGAGGCAAGGCTTTGGTGAAGATGCATCCTCCAGCCAGCTGGTCTTTCCATGTGACATCTTCTTCATCCTTCTTAGCCCCAGAAGCATCAATGAGGCCATTCATGTGGCAAAATTAAATTGCCACAGAAGGTATCAGATAAAAAGCTAGTACCTGAATAGAAGTGTCCTAAAGCCTTGTTCGAAATTAAACAGTTTAATGTATCCCATTTGCCTTCCCAGATTATATCCTGCAACAAGATGTTAAAAATATCAAATATCTGCTGTAGATCAGGGGTCTCCAACTCCCTGTCGGGCTCCATATTCAACTACACCCACCAGTGATATTAATCATGGATGCGTCCCACCAGCGATGATGTGGATGCAGAATGGGGATTCCCTATGACACTGCCTTGCACTGTTACCTGGGAGTGGGAGGCTGAATGGGAATTCCCACATGACGTGGCTGCGGCACTCCGCTGTATAAGGCTTCAGTGAGGGGAGGGGGATGTATACATCAGGTGTTTTGGGTGTTCAGAAACATAGAGGGGATCGGTGATAGGGAGGGTGCAGAGCATTCAAGGCTATGGCATGGGATTGCAGCCTAAGTAACTAATTAGCCATATTAGTTATGGCTAATTAAACACTCCCGGTCTGTGGACTGACATGGGTCCACAACATCCCAGAAACTGGGCCGTGCAAACAAGTAAAGCCCCATCTATGGAATGTGGGTAGCACACAAAACTATGCTCTCTCCAGTCTGTGGAAAAACTTCTCTCCACAGAAACGGTCCCTTGTGCCCAAAAGCTTGGGGGCTGCTGCTTGTTTCTTGTTTTAGACAAGCTACAGCCAAAAACTAAATCTCAGAAACCATATTATTATTGTACACCTAATCTGGAAACTCTCAAAATAGGTGGGCAGCAATCCTCAGAATTCCCTAACCGGCATGCCATTGTTGCAGGAGCCCACAGATTTGGAGGGTATTAATAGCAAAAAGGCTTTAGAAAAGGCTGCTGCTTTGCAGTACCTGCTGTTGCCTCTTTGGCCATTATAGCGTGTTTGTTTTTGCGTGTTTTTTCTCGACTTTGCAGCCAACTAGGTGACAATAACCCTGAAGTGTGTCAGTGTGACCCACTCTTTGTTTGTTTGTTTATTAAGTAGTTTAGGGATGGTGTCCATCAATTTCAAATTAATACGGTGCGATTATTTGATCTCCCGCTCTGCTTAGATTGTTTCCAACACTCCAGAGTTATGAATTAGAAATAATATTTGCAGTCTGTGTGCATGCATGTGTTGTGTGTGTGTGTGTATTTCACACCTCCCTCTCGTGCTGAGTTTTTTAGCACTTTGGCACCAGATGGGAAACTGAAACAGGGGCTCAGAAGCATTTCTTGAGGCCTGTACCGAGACATATTGCAGGTATCATCTTGCCTACTGTTTCAAGCTTTCTTTCTCACTTCCTCTTTTCTCAGCACCTCAAAGGGGCCTGTTTTATGTTTCACAAGTTCACTCTGACAGAGCAGGTTAAAGTTCCCCGAAGCTTTCCTTCATCATATTTTCATTTCTCGGATCTCTTCTCAATCAATGACTTGCTCTCTTCCTTTCCTCCTTCCGACACCACCCTGAAGAGTGAGTTTCCTAGTTAAGCCTTTTTACTTTCTGTCTTACTAAACACACTGTACCCTTTAAAACAGCAACCTGATGCCACATACCATATTAGCTAATTACTGGCCACATCAAGACAGCAACAGGAGTTCCTGGACTCATGCTGAGACTTTTACAGCATGGAAGCAGGGAAGGTTTTAATTTGCCTCCTATCTAACATGACCTTCTTCCTCAGTAGAATCAATATTAGAAGAAAGTCACTGTTTACACTGTGGAAAAATGCATCATTCATCCTCTGAGCAAAAGCAAGGTCTAAAGCCCATTCTGTACATTTCAGTTAGACACAAAATAAATAACCTGTTTAGTTTTCCAATTTTGGGGTAAGCAGAAACAAACTATTCTTCTTTGTGTAGAAAATAATATGGGCAATAGTCTGTGTTTCTGGCTTCAGTTTCATAGGTTCATTAAATATCTGTTGACAGTATAATCAAGATCACAAATTTAGAATGCCAAACAGTTATTCTAATTCTTATTATTATTCAGCTTACTCAAAAATAAAATTTTACACCACCCAAGATTACAGGAGGCTGCCAAAGAATGTCAATCCATTTATCTATCTAGCTCAGTGTAATTGACTCTTCCTAAAAAGGACTGAATAGAACTTCAAAAAGAAATTATCTTTCCACATGCAAACCAGATGTTCTGTCAGTGAGCCATGAACCACCATGCAGTCAACTTTCAAAAATTTGTTTTACGTATTTACTTGTACAATTTTTGTATCTTTAGTACTCCCAAGCACCCTTATTGTGGGTTACAACCTTCTAGAACAAAATATTGTTTTACTCTATAATATCTGCTTGAATAGCAGTTACTACTCCAACTGCATTTTTAACATATGTTCATTCTCATTTAATTCAAGAAAAATAGCACCTAATCCAATTTGGACACCACAAAGGAAGGAAGAGGAAGGGACTCACAGATGATTGGCCAGTTATAGACAAGTGTATATTTCTAAACTTAAAAACAAATTAATCATACTTAAGATGCATTTAAATTGTATACATTCTTAAACCATTCAACACCCATTTCATAACTCTCCAGGTATTAAGAAGAGATGGATTGTATAATAATATCTTTTAAAAGTGCTCCCTAAATTCAATCAGCATGTTAAGTGTGCTACTAGAGGAGCAAATATATTGGACAAAGTACAGTATATCCCAACATCAAACATGGCTATAAGGTTGTACAATTACCACATTTGGGACAATCAGACCATATGTCACTGCTTTTAGCACCAGCTTACTTCCCTCTTAGGGGACGGGCTCTGCCTATCATAAAGACAGTGAAATCTTGGCCAGAAGATGCTTCCTAACAACTTCAGGATTGTCTTGAGAACACAAATTGGGACATCTTTTACCACCCTGACCTAGAGGTGCACACTGCAACTGTTCTGTGCTATATCAAACACTGCACAGATACTATCACTGTGGATAAATGTATTAAAGATCTATCCCAATCAGAAACCCCAGATGACCAAGGAAGTCCAGTGCCTCTTTGCATGACAGGACCAAGGCTTTAGGTCTGGTGATGGGGCAAGATACAATGTTGCCAGAGCTAATCTGAAGAAAGCTATTCAGAAGGCCAAGAGTGATTATAAGAGGAAGATTGAGGAATATTTTTATAGCAATAACATGAGGCAGGTGTGGCAAGGGATTCAACAAATTACAAACCATCAACCAACCAATGTCATCCCTGCTGAGGGGGATGCTTCATTGGCAAAGGAACTGAATCATTTCTTTGCTTGCTTTGAAGTGGAGACATCAGAGACAGATAAAACACAACTAACAGCCAAATGTAGCCCCCACCTCATTGTGGAGGAACAGGGGGTAGGAGCATTCTGAGGGCTGTGGACCCGAGAAAGGCTCCCGGTCTGACGGTATCTGGCTGAGTGTTAAAGACTGTGCTGATCAGTTGGTTGGAGTCTGTACCAGGATCTCCAACTGGTCTTTATCCCAGTCCACTATTCCATCTTGTTTGAAGACTTCCACCATTGTTCCGCTGCCAAAGAAGTTCCCTATCAATGACCTCAATGATTACAGACCAGTGGCACTCTCACTCCTATCATCATAAAGTGCTTTGAGAAATTGGTCTGCTGGCGCATCATTTCTGGTCTTCTGCATACATTTGATAAACACCAGTTTGCATACAGAAAAATAGATCTACAGAGGACACACTGCTCTGACCCATCTAGAACAGCGGGAGGGCTATGTGAATATGTTTTTTGTGGATTTGAGTTCTGCATTTAACACAATTCTTCCACATAGACTAGTGTCTAAACTTCTGGTATTGGGATTTCTAATTCAGTCTGCCTTTGGATGATGGATTTCCTGTCTGGCCGCTCACAGAGGGTCAGATTAGGTAATCATACCTCTTCAGCCCTTATTCTTAACACTAGTATACCACAGGGTTGTGTGTTGAGTCCCTTACTCTATACTTTTTATGTGCATGACTGCATTCTCACTCACATAAGTAATACTATTGCTAAATTTGCAGATGATACAACAATGGTGGGACTTATCTCCGGGGGGGGATGAGTCTGCCTACTGAGATGAGGTGGACCAGTGTGGAGACAACAACTTGGTCCTCAACACCAATAAGACCAAGGAGCTTATAGTGGACTATAGAAGGACAGATCAGCCATCCATCCCTTGCTTATCAATGGAGACTGAGTGGAGCAAGTGGCCAGTTTTAAGTTTCTAGTGTTACCCTAAAAGAGGACCTGACCTGGGGTGCCCACATTGCAGCCCTGGTCAAAAGGGCCCAGCAGAGATTATACTACTTGAGGCTTCTCAGAAAACAACAACTGAATGAGAAACTGCTGGTGACCTACCGCTGCACCATAGAGAGTATTTTAACATATTGCCCCTCTGTATGGTTTGCCAATTTCACAGTGGCAGATCGGAAATCACTCCAGAGAATTAATGTCATTGCCCAGAAGATCATTGGTTGCCCTCTCCCCCCTTTGGAAGAGGTTTATAGCTCCCGCTGCCTTAAGAAAGTTCAAAACATTCTCAAAGATCCATCTCATCCCGGGAACCCTTTTTTTGAACTATTACCATTTTGCAGACAGTAGAGAATAATAAAAACAAGGACAAATAGGCTGAAAAACAGCTTCTATCCCAGGGCAGTAGCTCTTTTGAATGCTGCTGTATAGTGCAGTGTTGGTGTGGCATCGGGGGTTTTCAATTAAATGTGTGAAGGGTGAAGGAAGTGTGTTTGTGTTTATTTTCATGGCCATGGTCAAGATATGCACTGAAGATGGTGTTTGATTTCATTGTATGAGGTGCAATGACAATAAAGTAAACTAAAAAGGCTGATTTGTACTGAATGACTTAGCAAAAGTTATCATCCAGTTTGAACAGTAGCCAGTGATACTATACTGGGTTCTATAGCAGTCTCAATTCTGATGGGGGTTTATGGGTAGATGGATGTTTTAAGCAGAAAGAGGTTTATCTTATGGGATCGTAACATGGACAGTTGCCTTTAGTCTTGGAAATAATTATAAGAAAAACCATTTATGTTCCTGCTGCCATATCATGGTTTGGGAAAAAAGAGTAGACAAGGGCATAATTTCAGTAACAATGATATATAACTAGAGGGTCTTTCTGCACACTAGAGGTTTATGGTCTTATCTAGCCATTAATGTAGGGTATAAATCTGTATTCAATAGTGACATATTGACACAGACATATTGCAAGGACAGTGCTCTAAATTAATTCTGTGAGGAGAAATATCCACAGGCAGGTTAAAAGGGCAAAGATTGTACAGCAAGACTGCACATTCAAAGGCTTCTCCTGATGTACAGGTGCTTCAGTTGCACAATCAAGGCACGATCTTAACTTTTTTGACATCTATTCCTCTCCCATCCATGGATGCCTAATTATGGAAATGGCAAAAATATTGTGGAATTCTGTGACTTAATAGAATTGTCTGGCTTCAGACGGACTTGAGACATATACAAGATGAACCACCATGACCAAACTTGAAATCAGTCCTAGTGAAGTGAAGAATGGTCTGCTTTAGCAGGTAGATAAGACAAAACAACTCCCAGAATTCTGAGAGTTGAAGTCCATAAGTCTTAAAGTTGCCAAGTTTGGAGACCTCTGCCATTGACTCTCAGAAGATCTGCCTAGTATAGTTCACAGCAGTCAAACCCTATGGGCCTGTCCTCTAGCACTTAATACTAAGCCTTTTCCTCCTGACATTGTAAGTCAACAAGTGTCTAGCCATCATGGTCTTGAGGTTTGAAGGCACCTGCTCAGTGATAATAGATTTGTTCTGCCACCCTGCCTTACCTACCAATAAAGGAGAATATTTGTAGCTCAGGGTTGAAATGAGAAGTCCTTGGTATCCTTCAAACTTGTTTTCTTGTAAGAAAACAACCAAGTTCAGAGAGCACCAAGGACCCTTTATTCCTCACCTGCTTCATTTTCCCCCCCATTGGGCTTACAATTTGCTCCTTAGACAAATTGCAACCACTTTCACCCTGATCCCACTCATTTTAAAGTATGTCCCTCAGCATGCCTTAACAATGCAGTGTGCTCCTTGAGTCCTTGCCAATTATTGACGACTGATTTTCAGTTCAGTGTTAGATCCCTCCTCAGCTAAGTAATTTAATATTCTGGTTTTATTAGTCATAATATCAAAGGTTGTTCGATATAAAAGGTGGGAATTTAGATGCATGGAGAGACATGAACTCAAGAGTTTAAAATCTTTGCCAATTCTCATGGATTTTATTCACAAGTCCTTTAAAAAGAAAAACTATGGCATATTCCTCAATGTGAATTTTTTTTATTGTAGATGCAAAGGCAAAACAACTGGTTCAGTAGGTGTCCCCAAAGTGTGTTTAAAAGCTTAATCCCCTATTGCTGAAGTCTTAAAGCCTTAATTTCTCTACTTCACATGGTATGAGCAATGGCATCAGCCAAAAGGGAGGAAGAAAAAAATAGCAGGGGATTCCCTCCGTTTTTTCATGCCAAATAACTATTCCCTGATTCAGAGCTTCTGTGAATGAACTGGGGTAAGCTGTAGCAAAAGGAAAAAAAAAACACTAAGAGCTGTTTGACAGTTTACTGCCTATTCAGAGCAAATGAAGTCGATGGCACCTGGGAAGCTGCCAATTGCTTATTAAAACAGAGCCAAAAAAAATTCAGTCTATTACAAAATCAAAGAACTGGGTAAAGGTAGGGAGGTGGAAAAAGACATGTAATACCATTAAATATGATGTATCCATTTATTTAGTGAAATAAGGTTCAGAAATGTCAATCAAAATCAAAGAGATATTCTCTAATTGTCTTAATTTAATTAATGATAAGTAACAATAATATATTATTATTTATATTATAAGAACCGTGGTGGTGTGGTGGTTAGAATGCAGTACTACAGGCTACTTCTGCTGATCACCAGCTGCCAGCAGTTTGGTAGTTCAAGTCTCAACAGCTCAAGGTTGACTCCGCCTTCCATCCTTCTGAGTTGGTAAAATGAGGGCCCAGATTGTTGGGGGCAATAGGCTAACTCTATAAACCACTTAAAGAGGGCTGTAAAGCACTGTGAAGTGGTATATACTGTAAATCTAAGTGCGAAGTGCTATTTATTTGTATAAGGCTTTGAGAATTGCAGAAATTGTTTTTCTGATCTACCTTTTTAAAACAGATTACAAACATCTATGGAAGCTCCTTGGGTGACTTGGGCCCATCATGCATTCTCCATCTAGCACAGTCCAGCAAGCTAGAACTGAGGAGAAATTTCCTAACAGTAAAAGCAATCAACTAATGGAATAGCTTGTCTTCAAAGTTGTGGGTGCTCTATCATTTAGGTTTTCAAAAAGAGACTAGACAGCCATTTGTCTGAAATGGTATAATAGGGTCTTCTGCTAGAACAGGGGGTTGGTTAGAAGACCTCCAGGGTCCCTTCCAATTTTATTATTCTGTGACTTCTGTGATTTCTACTTCCAAACATAGCTGTGGAAATGAAGGAAGATTCTCACTTAAGCCATCATGAACTCGTGAGAAAAGATATGATAAAAATGACAAATTATAGCCCATCAGATTTTGTTAGAATTCTCTCTGCCTTAATAAGCACAATTGACTATAGTAAATGTTTAATATAGGTATAAATTCTGTATCTCTCTTCAGTCAATCTGTGGTAAGCAAATGGAATGGTCTTGAGGGAATGTGAGGAAAATCTGTTTCCAAAAGAATAGTCAGATAAGAGAAACTTGACACTGAGGCAGAACTATAATTTGAGAATATGTTTTTAGGTAAGATCTCACAAAGTAATTCTCACAAAGATAAAGGGAAATAGGAGGAAGCAGATTCAGACTTGCAAGATCCTGTTATTATATCTCTATAATAAAAGTAATATTGGCATTCGTGATTTTAATTTCCTACTCTGAAGGGCTGATACAGTCCCTGTTTAGGAGAAAGAAGAGGAGGAGAAAGAAAAGGTGCTGTTGGTAAAGAGATTGAAACTTTAAAAGATAAAGCAAAGTTTGAATTTTATAAAAATATCTTTAAGATGCAATTCTGACCACATGTTCCCTTTGGTAGGTGTGTGCCTCATCTCTGCCAATTTTATGGCAGTATTTCACCATTTTTTTAAATATTCCCACATATTTTTCCAAGCATCCATTTTCTGTTCCACTACATTTCTGAATTTGATTTCTGCCATCTTGATTTCTGGTATAAGCTCTATGCAAAACCCTAACAGATGTACTTTTGTCATAAATTTGTACTGTATTAAAATGGTTGACTCCTAACCTCACATTCTGATTGGCTAAGAAAGCCACTATAGGGATTGGTTCACTCGGCAACCAATCCTAGGAAGCCGCCTAAAAGGCGCAAAACCCAAACTAATGTCATTGGCTACAAGCAGCAGGCAAGCGCCCTATAAAAAGGCTGCTGCGGCTTGAGCCAATGTTCCGTTTTCACTTGAAATAACTAATAAAGGACTTGTTGTTGAACCCGGTCTACCTCGCGTTTTTCCGAATGTGAAACACTGGCGACGAGGATGGGATTTATCCTAAAAGCGCAGAGACTGTGCACGTAGCCGATAAACCAGGCTAGACGATGGCTGGAAACAACGCACCGCCTGCACCTTCAATCCAATGAAGAGGATTGGGAATTTACGTAGACCGTTTCCAATGTATTTGGAAAAGTAACGAGATGGAGATGATCTCAGACCAGCGGAAGAGAGCTGTCTTTTGACGCATTGTGGGCCGGACGATTTTCAAAATGACCAAGGCATTTAGCGAAGCGCCAGAGACGATGAAGCTATAATGACTTGGCCCGAACTCTAAACGATACTGAGAAGGCTCACTAATGCACCAAGTAGTGTCAAACCTATTGCATAAAGACATGAATTTTACTTGAAAGAGATCAGAAAGAAGGCGAGACTATTGCCGATTTCGTGGCAGCCCTCCGACAAACTGGGGGGAGCATGCGGGTTCCTTGAACTTAGACGAAGCGATGTGAGTTCGCGATAGATTGGGTTTTAAAGAGACTTCTAACTTACAAAGCAACTGCTTAACAAACCCAAATTAACCGTAAGCCGAAGCCATCGCTTGAAGCTTCAGCGCGAAGCCGTGAAGAAATCGCTGTCAAAATGAAGCAGATGAAACGCGAACAACAACGAAAATATGTTTAATAAAAGGGAAGAAACAAATTCCAACCACTACACACACGAAGATTTTTGATGAGACGTCAGATCGAAG
>BHFT01015398.1:0-23569 GCA_004320025.1 Laticauda laticaudata | reverse complement strand
CCAACCCTTGATTGGAAACCTGCCCTCATTAATAAACGTCGGACCTATAACGCCCGCGCGAAGCAGTGACTACTCGCGACCACCCCACACCCACGAGTGCCACACAAGATGCTACCACCACCATTATCCACATAGAAAAAAAGACTCACACCCCCCACACAGCGGAGAAGATGAGACACGACCATGAACCAGAAAGCCGCTATACCGCAGCTGCACCACTACCGCGCCTTTCAAACCCCTCTGCAGCCCATTACAAGAAGCGAACTGGACACCCACCATTAAGACTGCTGGACGACCATGAAAACCGACTCAACAAGCCAACAACAGAGGATCACCTATCTAATACCACGACTCACACCAGCCTCAAATCCCCAGCAACTAAGACTAACCAGAGCCACAACCAAAGCACCCACCTTAAACAGGAAACACACCCCAGCCAATCCAAAGATATCCACAGCCCAACCCACCCGACCCGAATCAGAAACACAGCCAAACCCCCAACCAATGAGAACCACACCCCCACCCAATCAGAGAAACACAGTCAAAGCCCCAACCCAATCCAAAGTCACACACCCCAACTAGCAGTTAAAAGAAGAAGCAGCTGCAAGTCTCACATTACCTCTTGAGAAGCAAAAAGCTGTACAGAACAAGCCTGAAAGATGATAAATGAGACTTCACTCGAAACATTAGCCTAGATACTTACCAATTTTACCACGCGAGAACACCAACCGAATACCAAATGATACATTACATACCATACATACATACATACATAACATACATACATTATATATATATCTTACAGTTTTCTGCGCGCACGGTACTTACTATGGCTGCTGTTCAGCTTCCTTCGTTATTTACACCCACGTAAATTGCGAGTTGTTGCTTTTAAAGTTGTCAGTAACATTTCAAGCAGAATTCATCTGCCCATCATCTTGGCATTCTGTACTGCAGTCATATAGATATCATGAATTATGACATACGAACTCAGTACAGAACGCGGGTTTCGTGCGAGGGTATTTGTATGTGGATCTTGTGTATTCGGCTTTTCTCGCGTTAAAATTGGAAGTATCTCGGTGACGTTTCGCATGAAGGTCCATTCATCAATCTTCAGTTCAAAGCACAAGAGAAGGCAACAGAGCCAAAGAAACTGAGAAAGCACAGAGCCGAAAGAAAACAAGCAGAAGATGACTGAATGAGACTTCACTCGCAAACGTCACACTAGATATCCAATTTTACGCGGGAGAAAACGCCGCATAACACCAAAGACCATAAAGTTTTCGCAGGTACTTACATGTATGCTGTTCAGCTTCCTTCGGGTATGTATCCCACTGTCAGTGTATTCTGTGAGCGGTTGAGACGAACTCATATTAGAAGCCTAACTGATTTCAGATGAGCATTCTGCCGAAACGTTGCCTGCAACTTTAAATTGACGTAGGGATTAATACCCCGAAGGAAGACCTGAACACGCATACACTGTAAGTTACCGCGAAAAACTTAAAAAATCAACAAACTCCTATATATATAGATATATGTATTCAGGACAAATCTGAACAACTTCCTCACACATCTCAACAGCCCTACACCCCCAAAATACCAATTTCAGCCATGCGAAATACAGAAGCCAACAATCAACTTTCCCTTCCCTAGATGTTCTTAGGCATTACAAAAAATCCAAATGCTTTCCTTAAGGACACACCATTCTACCAGGAAGAAAACACATACAAACCGCCTATTTCTACATGCATTCCACCACACCACCAGCACAGGCAATCAAATCTACCGTAGCCAAGACACTCATCTCCAGAACAACAACTTGCCTTAGCCCGCACGAACAACCAACTCACTTAAAAAAGCCGCAACTACACCTACTCTTCACTAAGTACTAACCAGCCACATGAGGATTTTCCAAAAAAAGATCCGCATACCCACCCTATCCAAAAAGCAAAACTCCAACCACAAAGCTCAAGACAGAGACAGGAAGAATTGGCAAAAGCCCTCCTCCCATATCATAAATAGGCCTATTACAGTACAAATAGTAAGATCCTCCAAAAAAAAACACAACATTAAAACAGCATTCTGCACAACACAGAAAAATATCCACCACTCCTAATAAACCCTAAAGACAAAATGAGTTTCTGCAAAACCAAGGAGTA
The DNA here is from genome assembly GCA_004320025.1 of Laticauda laticaudata. Taxonomy (NCBI): domain Eukaryota; kingdom Metazoa; phylum Chordata; class Lepidosauria; order Squamata; family Elapidae; genus Laticauda; species Laticauda laticaudata. The sequence goes on along the minus strand of BHFT01015398.1, from coordinate 21,413 downwards.
TACGAAATCCCTCTGCCACCTGGCCTGCCCCTCACCAACATAAAGAACTAAATGATTAATTGAAGCTAACAAAGCAAAATGTTTTCTCTGTATATGTTGAACAGCAATCTATATATAATATAGATATATATGTTTTTTTCTAAGCTTTCGCAGGTTCACTTACATGTGTGCTGATTTAGCTTCCTCTCGGTGCTATCCTATCCCACGGTCATTGTAGTGTTGTTAAAGTGCTCGCAAGCCAACGTTTTCAGCAGAATCTCATCTGGCCATCACAGTCTTCCCTGTATTGAGTTTTTAAAAATTACATCAGACAAACTACAGAAGAATAAGTGCACCACATTGAAGAACACAAAAGAACTCAATCAAAAAAGAAGAACTGGACATTCTTCCCTCAGTCCAAGACCTCAAAAGCCACAGGACATGAAGTTGACTTTTAAAACAAATTACCAGAACTATCGCCAAAACGAACACTTCCAACACAACAGAATAATCAGAGAAGCCATAGAGCATAGAAAAACGCCTTACACAGCATGAATAAACGGAGATGATACTCCCGCCTACCAACCATTTGCGAAACCTGCCCTCATTAATACAACGAGTACCTAACATGAAGAATGACCACACAGACACACCCACGAGTGCCACACAAGATGCTACCACCAACATCTTCCCACCATAAGACAAAACAGACTTTCACCACCCACCACAAAGATGAGACACTTACCATGAACCAGAAGCCGTACCGCAAGTCTCGCACCACTACCCGCCTTCAAAACCCCTCTGACCCATACAAGAAGCCGAACTGACACCCATCCATGAAGATGCTGGCACGACCATTGAAAACGAAGCGCCAAACAACCAGATCACAGCTCGACCAGCTCAGAATCCCAGCAACTAAGACTAACCAGAGCACAACCAAGCCCGCCACCTAAACAGAAACACACCCCAGCCAATCAGAAACAGCCTAACCACCGGACAAATCAGAACACAGCCAACCACCAACCAATGAGAACACACCCCCACCCAATCAGAACACAGTCAAAGCCCCCAACCCAATCCAATCACACCCCCACTAGCAGTTAAAAGAAGAAGCAGCTGCAAGCTCACATTATCTGAGGAAGCCAAACAAGCTGAATTAAAACAAGCCTGAGATACATGAATGATGACTTACATGTCTGAAACATTGCCTAGCAGTACTTCCAATTTTACACGGAGAACACACCTCCGACATAACACAAGATTCACATACATACATAATACAGTACATACATACATACATCTACCATATATATACTATTTTAAGTCTTTTCGTCTCGTTCCAGGTACTTACATGTGTGCTGTATTCAGCTCTCCTTCGTGTATTTACCGCCACGCTCATGGAGTTGTGCTTTTAAGTCTGTTAGTAACATTTCTCAAGCAGAAATCTCATCTCGCCATCAATCTGGCTTCGTACTGGTTCATATGAGTTATCATGAATATGACATAACCGGAACTCAGTACCAGAAGCGGTGTTTTCCGGGTATTTCTGAATAATGTGGATCTTTGAAGTTATTCGAGGTTTTCTCTACGTAAATTGGAGTATCCTCGGTGGTGAACGCCTTACGGCAAGTGAGAGTCCTTTCACTTCACTCAGCTCCCTATCAGTGTAAGCCACCAGAGAAGCACCCCAGCCAGCCCAAAGAAACTGTGAGATAGCACAGAGTGCCGAGAAACAAGCAAAGAAGAGATGATGAATGACGAACCTTCTAACAACGCAAACGCTTCCCACCTAGATAACCTATCGCGAATCTTACGCGGATGAAACAACCGATCCGAAATCAACCAAAGACCATAAAGTTTTCGCAATGGTACATACATGATATCCGCTGTTATCAGCTCCTTCTGAGTCTTATCCCACGTCAGTATTGTACGTACCTGCTGAAGACGAACTCAATATAGAAGCCTAATTATTTCAGATGAAATTCTGCCGAAACGTGCTGCAACTTTAAAAATGACCGTGAGATCAATACCCGAAAGGAAGCTGAATCAGCACACATACCACTGTAATAGTACCCGCGATAAACTAAAAAAAACACAACATGATATTATATATACTATATCATCATTTTCAGAAAAACTGAACAAACTTCCTCACACATCTCAACAGCCTTACACCCCAAAAATACAATATCACCAAAAATGGAATACAGCAAGCCAACAATTCCAACTTCCCTTCCTTAGATGTCTCTAGGATACAAAAAAACTCCAATGGCTCCCTAGGACCACACCAACGTCTACCAGGGAAGAAAACACATACAAAACGCTATCTACATCACTCTCACACCACCACCCAGCACAGATTCAATTCCGTACGCCAAGACACTCATCATCCAGAACAAAATGCCTTAACGCCGTACGAACAACACTTAAAACCGAAACTACACACTTTCTCACGTAATGCTACTAACAGCCAATATGGATTCAAAAAAAAGTAGATCTACCCACCTAATCCACACAAGAAACCCCAACCAAAAAGCCCATAGGACAGAGAACAGGAGAATGGCAAATGCCCTCCCTCCCCATTATATAAATGGCCATTACAGACAAAAATTACGTAAGATCCTCCAAAAAACACAACATTAACAAACACACTTCTGCAACAAACAGAAAAATATCCACCATCTAAGACAACCCTAAGACCAAAAATTGAGTTTCGCAAAACCAAGGCAGTATTACGAAAATCCCTTGCACTGCCTGCCCTCACCACATATATCAGGACAAACTTAACAGAAGAATACAGTGCACGCATTGAGGACACACAAGCAAAACTCAATCAAACACAAGTAAGAAATGACCTCCTTCCCCTGGTCCAACACCTCAAAAGGCCACAGGACATGAAATTGATCCTTTAAAAATACCAGACACACTTATCGCTAAAACACCGAACACGCTTCAGCAACAAATTATCAGAGAAAGCCATAGAGATTATAGCGAAACGCCCAACACAACATGAATAAACGAGATGATGCCTCCGCCTACCAACCATTTGGAAACCTGCCCTCATAATTAAATGAGAACCTAACCATGAAGAATGCACACCAGACCACACCCACCCAGTGCCACCACAAGATGCCTACCACCACACTTCCATATAGAAAAAAAGTACTCACCAAGCACAGAAGATGAGACTACCACCCCACGCCGACCAGAAAAGCCGTACACGGCCTGTACACTACCACCCTACACCACCCCCCTATAACATACGACACACACATACCGAAGCTAAACTGACACCCACCATGAAGAATCGTGGCAGACGACCCCCGTCTACAAACGAAACCGAACGTTGAAGCCAAACAAAAGAAGATTTACAGACTCACCAGCTCAAAAATCCGCCCCAGCAACTAAGATTAACCTGAGCCACAACAACGCCCCCACCTGAACAGAACACACCCCCAGCCAATCAGAACACAGCCAACCCCCCTACCAATCAGAACACAGCTAAACCCCCAACCAATGAGAACATACCCCACCCAATCAGAACACAGCCAAGCATTAAAGGATATAAATTTAAATATATCAGTGAGGTGTTGCAGAAGATTATTGTTGGTGTAGAATAAAATTATACTTTGATATTTCTTTGGTTAACTATTCCATTTCAAATGTAATTTGAATTTGTAATTGAAATGTAAGTATGTACCATTATATTTCAAATAATTACACAGCAAAGTTTAAATTGAAGCAAGGAATCCACTAAATTATTTTTAGCCTGCTATACTGGTGGGGTGGAAGGATGCAGATTGTGTGGAACATTTATTGTATTCATTGAAAATGATCTGAGAAAGTATTTTGAATATGTAGGCAACTGAATTTTTCTCATGCCAGTTAAAATAGTCTGAGAAACCACAATGAATATTTGCTGAATTGGAACCACAATGATTTATATATCAGCTAACTATGTTTTCAAGTGAGGTTTTGCAGATTATATAAATGAGTTGCTTAAATCTGATATGGGTTTGGACTCTTAAATTGGGTAAAATCATGCTTGGTTTTGTGACTAGCATGTTATTTTTAAAGCTCAATTTTCCCTTTCATATTTTTAGGGAAACTTGTTTCCCATGGAAATAATTTTTCAGCTAGTCTAGTGTTGCACAGCTGCCAAATTAAAGGGAGTAGTCTTTTTTGTTTTTAAAGTCAATAGTTCTTAATGTTTTTATTACTTTAGGACAACCAAAATTTTGCTTGCCCCAAAATGTGCAAGTTAGTGGATAACTGAACAAGATTAAATTACTTCTGGCATTACCAAAGCAGTACCATGGTATAATGCTAGATTTCATTTCAGTATATTTTTGTCTTTCTATTAATCTTAGCAGGAGTTAAAATGTTTGTTCAGAGATAAGTGCAGCAACTTATTTTCAACTGTATGGTAGCTTGGGTGTATTTTCTTTCATGACATATTCTTTATAAATTCTAGTTGCCATTCCTGCAGTTTAAAAAAACAACAATTGAAATGTAAAGTTTCAAGATAGAGTAGAACTCATTAGGAATGTTAGTAGAATGTTAGTTAGTTGATGTCACATAGTCTGATTTATATAAAACCCGATAAGTATCTTGTGTATCTTTCTAGATTAAAAATCCAAGTCCATATCAGATTTAATGAGCAACTTATTTATATACAATCTGAAAAACCTCAGCTAAGCAAATTAAACAATAAACCCAATCTGTTAACTATGACGTGAATAATTACTTTTCAGATGCCATCTGAAAAAAATTCAGTTTTCATTCATGTGAAGATAAGGTAAAAAGGCATCCTACTTCTTAATGGACATTTCTTATTGATGTATGGTTGGTTCATGAAGTGGCATTGGCTACTTGCTCCCATTAGTCTCGTTATTATGATATGTATACCTATTTATGAGTTTAACAATAACTGGTTCCCCATCCTTATTTGAAGAAATACCTGGAAAAAAGTAATAGATTTGGGTTAAAGTCTATATTGAAGTATAGAAAATATAGCTCATTTTTCACCTTCTCCCTCTTCATTTTGCTGACTTAAATCAAATGCTCTTTTATTGGTCCCACACTTATCACCATGATTTTTTTTTCTGTGGCTGCTTCTATGAATTTGAATTTTATTTGGGCAGAATATTGACATGTAAAAGAACTTCTAGCTAAAGTTGGAGCACAATTTTAAACTCTTTTAAATAATTGTAGTTTATTACTATTTTTTCTGCCAAAATACTGCCTTGAGTACTTTCCATGGTAAAGTAACAAGTAACAAGTCCCATACACAAATATAAATTGTATTTCTGTTATTCTAGTATTTCAGGAGGTCATGTACTAATAGAAATACTATTCTAGTATTTCAGGATTCATGTACTCTCCAGTTAGTTGAAAATAGATGAAAGGCAAAAAGTGTGTAATACAGATTGTTTGGGGGAATTTAGAAAAGGGCTATGCTACCACTTTCTGTAGAAAATTACTTTATTGCCACAATCTATTTTTTAGGAAGACATTGTAGAAAAAAAGCATAAATAACCTTGAAAAATTAATCAGAAGCCCCTAAGACAAAAGATTAGCTTTGGATAGCGAGATGGGTGGCATATAAATTTGATAAATATTTATAAACTGTTTAGATTATGTTTGATACAGGATAGGGAAGAAAAACATTGTGGTTTTTTTAAGGTTTTGTTATTATCCATCGAACAATGTTCCTTATCAGTGGCTACTTTGAGATGCATGGACTTTCTCAACTAGTATGCTTGTATAGGAATTCTGGGAGTTGAAGTCCATACATCTTAATAAAGTTGAGAAACACTTGTTGCAATGGAAGAAATTATTACTTGATTACAAGTAAGTGGGATGGTTTAGTAATTCTAATCTTTTGAGAAATACTTTAAAGAGAGAAGATCATATAATTCCTTAGTATCAAGGTCCTTTTCCTAAACCATAGCACATCTTTACTCAACAAAATTGCATGATGCAAAAACCAGATGCCATACTATTTTTGCAATATGCAAATGCAACTGTTCAGACTGCCCATCTGTTGTAAAAGCGGGGGCAGAACTCCATAAATATGGACACAACGGAGACCTTCGTGTAAGGTTTGGGAGGTACAGAACAATATCCAGAACTATTTTTCAGGATTTCTATTTAGCATGGCAAGAAGCATAACCATCTGGCTGATTGTAGGATAATAATAATAATGCAAAAATATTGCACACACTGACTACATACTGACAATGGCATAATGAAATAGCAGTGAACGAATGAATTTGAATATCTTTAAGAAATAACATTTGCCTGCAAGCAAGAATTAGCGGAACCTCAAGTATAGTGTAGTGTGGTCTGGTCTGGTCTGGTACGGTATGGTATGGTACGGTACAGGTATTGTTGCAGCAAATCTTGCTTCCAAATCAGGACACAAGACCACGAAAGGTTGGAGAGTACAGGTTTTATTTGTGATTTTGTGCACACAAGGTTCAGAGCATTTAGCCATTGGCAAATTCTGAACCTTTGTGCACAAATAAAACCTTACCATTTCTGACAATTCCTCCACCTTTACCTTTACCTAAGAGAGGGTGATCAGTCCCTCTCTCCGTCCCTGCTTACAGGGAGGGATTATACCCAAGTTCAGTACTTGCCTGCAGGCCTTCTTCTTCCTCCACCAGCTGGCTGGAAGATGTTCTGGTCTCCTCACCTTTCACCAGTGGTTCTTTGGAGTGTTCAACCGCTGCCAACCAGAACAGGGTAGTCTTCGGGAAGTCCCCTTGGATTCAAAAGGACCGAAGGTGCCTGGGATGTTTCCTTCAAACCTTACCCAGTCGCTGGCACCTGGGTTGAACCTCCCACCAGGTCTCAGGGCCCCTAGTGTCCCACCTGGGTCGCCATAAATGTTGCAAGCAAATTTTGCTTTCCAAATCAGGACACAAGACCACGAAAAGGTTGGAGAGTACAGGTTTATTTGTGCACAAAGTATTCTGGTTTTCTAGGTCAGGTCTTTCAGCCACCACATCAAACTGGCTTTGCAAAATACTAAACAGGAAGCACACAGGAAATATATAATGACCATCAAAACTTGCATCTTCCCATACAGGCATTAGCTACCAATGGGTGGTGTATAACTGGCAGCTTGTTTGGTTTGGTGTTGGGGGTGAGGGAAGAATACTGGTTTTTGTTTTAACTCTGTTATGAGCTGCCTACGGCATCATTATATTAGGTAGCATTATGTGTTCTGTAAGGCCCGGTCCCACTGCATTCACGGATGCAAAGAGGATGTAAAACATTAAAAAAAGCTTGCCATCCGTTGGAAAAATTGCTATGCAATCCTTTGTGGTACTCATTGCATACGTGTTTTCATATGCTCTATCCTTCGAGCATCCGTCTCACTGCGATTTCATCTGCGCAAGGAAGTTTTGAGCTGCACAAAACTTTTGTGAATGGGTAACTTTCCGCCACGTACGTGTGTAAATCCGTGACATTATGAGCAACAACGTTCTATGTCCGTTAATCATCACGTTAAACATGACCGCTGTATCCTTTCTGCATCCTCTGGACATCCTCGGCAACTCACATCCGCTGCAGCCTGAAAACGGAAAAGAGGGAGGAAAGAAAAGGTACATGGAAACGTCTTATACAATCGTTAGTAGCATGAAATAGAAAAGGATGCGCAGTGAAACGGTTTTCGCATCCGATATGCATTCCGCGCGGCATCCGCCTTTTTCCTTCAGGCGTACGTGATGCATCCGCTTCATCCGCTATGCATCCACTTCAAAAATTCCTCCCCTGGAACCCCTTTTGGAGGTGTCATCCGCTTCCATCCTCTAGGCTTCCTATGAACATAAGTTTTAACATCCCCGCTACATACTACCACCCACGTCTGTTCTTTTCCGTTCTGTTTATGCAAATTTTTGCCACTTTTTGGAGCGGATGACGATGGAGCCACCCCCAAAATTTTGCTCGTCTGCTGTGTCCTTTATGCATACGTTTTGTGTCCGTCGGCCAGTGGGACCGGGCCTTAAGTAAATAAACAAATGACAAATTATAAAAGAGTGTTCTAGAGATGCTTAGTTATATATATTATAAGAGAATAGCAATTGTGGCAAAATTTATGTCACCTGATGCTCTTTAATAATGCAGATTTGTAAAAATAAGAAACATCATGTTGGGCAATGCCAAAGGAATTCTTGTCTGGTGTATTTGAAATACTTATTTTTGAAACTTAATGACTTTCATACGATTCTTCCAAATTTTTAGGTTTTCTATGTCAAAATATTAAGCATTTTGTAGAATATTTCTTTAGTTTTGAATTCTATCATTCCCTACTCTTAATAGGTTTGTTTTTCTACTCTTAATAGGAGTAATGATGAAGAATTACAGAAATTGCCACAGCAATGGTTACACAATGTCCTGGAAGAAATTAAATGTAGTGATCCTTCATCTAAACTATGTGTCACTAGACGCAGTGCTGGAATTCCTTTCTATATACAGGTACCATATATATTTGATCTTGATATAACCACAGTTTCTGGACTAAATCATTTGAGACACGCACAATGTATTGTTAGTTAAATACTAAGAAATTTTTGTTTGGATTATTCCAATGGTGTTAGAATTTCTTCCAGTTATGTTGTTCTATTAGTTCTTTGCAGAGACCTATAAAGCTTAACTGGATTAGCAAGACTTTTTGAGTTGTTATTAGTAGTATTTTAGATGAAATTGCAATTATCTTTCTGCCCACAAAATGGGCATCTTTTATCAAATACTATACTTGCTTTGAAGTCCTACATATTGTTTACAAATATGATTTAGGAGAATGACTTGAATTCAAGACTATTTCTTAATACAATTCTACTGGGGATCTTTTAAACAATAGCAAATGTATACCTTGATAACTACATACATACCATTTAATTCCAATTAAAGATCTTTGAAACACAAATACAATTTTAAAAAATCTTCAGAAAACACAAAACTCTCGTTGATTCTAATAATTTTGGTTATAGACTTAGGTAACCTATGTGGAGACTAAAGAATCAAATGCAAATTAAATGAAATACAAAATACTATATATGCTACAATACAAAATAAAAGAACAAAAAATTAGAAGGAAGGCTTGGTGATGATGAGAAGATACTTTTAATATTCAGCCCTCACACTTTAATTAAACCCAACACATTTGTACATACAAATATACTGCAGTGTCCAAAAGGAGGGTAATTTACCCAAAGTTGCTGCTATAGGATTACAGCCCTTCTGAAGCACTTTTGGTATAATATACGCGGGAAGAGAATAAAAAGAAGTTCCTTTTAGCACTGTATCAATCTTTCATTTTCGATGTTCCAAATCTGTTTTAGAAATAATTACAACACTGAAGATAGAAGAAATTCAGGATTATATTGGAGAATTGCTCTTAGGTTATTATAATTTTATTTGCCCCATGAATTTTGGAAACTTGTTCCCTGAAATAGGACAAGGATATAAAATAGTGTCAAAGTTGTTGAAATGTAAAGCATACGTGCATACATACACAAAGGCTAATTTTCAGGCTTTCTCATAATGTATTTGCCTGCTTCTTCTAAGTTTTGGTTTTCCATTTAGTATTTGAGTCAATTACTATTTTGATGCCACTTTTATGGCTGAAATGTTGAAGTCTTTACTTGCTATATTTTCTCATTCATCTCTGTAAACAACATGAGCATTTATGAAGTTGGCAATACATTTGTTCTTACAATTTTCTACTTCCTTTGCCCTAAATATAATATATTAAAAGAACTTTTTAATTTTTTAATGAATTGCTTCAGTTTCCCAAAAAGATACATATGAGAATTTTGCATAAGCATGACACCGAAATGCAAATCACAATTCTGCATTTTCCTTTATTGAAATGTTTATATGTTCTTTTGCTACTTGATGCTTGAAGCTTATGCTTGGTATTTTCAAGTTGTCATGTTTAAATGTAATAAAAATATATTATATAACTTTATTTTATTTCTTTTTTATTCCAGGCTTTGCTAGCTTCAGAACCAAAGAAAGGTAAAGCAAATCTTCTAAAAATGACTATGAAAAGTTTGATAAGCTTAGCTTTACCTTCAGACATACCTTCAAGTATAATTTCTCAGGTAAAGCATCTCTCTATCTTTATATCTCTTTCTGTGTTAATTCAGAGGAGAAAGTCTGTAAATAAAATTTAAATTTGATATGATTTCTCCTCTGTGCTTAAAACTTCTCATCTTCTATTTTAATTAAATTGAAGGCCAATTCTTGGGGGCCAAATCTAAATATCAAGGGCCTTAAATTGCAAGTCCTGTGGAATGATTGTGAGATATAGAGGGTACTAATTAGAATTTGTACCCCATTTATATTTTTTTTTTGGTAAAAAAGTTGGTATACATAACTTTCTGATACATTTCAACTAAAGTTCTTTTGTTAACTACTCCCCCAGGTTCATGCATTAAATATCTTAAGAGCTTTATTCAAGGATACCCGCTTAGGTGAAAATATCATTCCTTATGTGGCAGATGGGATGCAAGCAGCAATATTAGGTTTTACTTCTTCTGTCTGGGCAGTAAGTTGATTCTTTACTTATGGCATATTAAGTTTGAAAGCATTATGTTAATAGTGACCAGACCAGGGATTGTGGTATCTCTAACTTTATTATGATTTTTAAAAATAAATTATTTTTATAAATTAGATAGAAGTATTTGGAGTATATAGCTAACATGCTCGCATAGGAAACACACCATGAAACAACATGTAAAACCATTAAAATTGGTTATTACATCCACTAACTTTTGGTTTGATTTTTCTTTAATTTTTTTATACTAAAGGCTAAATATTTATTTGACTGAAAAATAATGATGTCCATTATCTTATGATACAGAGTGATTTGTTGAAATTAAAAGTCCAGTTACTTTTAAAATTTTATTTGTTATATCTTCAAATGTTGCTTAGCCAATTAAAACAATAATTGTAGCCAGTAGTCTCTTGGTCTAAAATGAGAGACTATTTTTTCACTGGTTTTACTGGCATTTCACAATCATAAGTTGCACGCAAGCCATAAATATTCACAGAAATATGTACACTATTCATACATAGCTTTGTGTCCATAGAGAAAGAAATCCAGTCTCTCCCTTATTAGATTTGAGTGCTGTTCTCTGAAAGTGCAGGGTAGAACTTCCAATTAGTTCTTGCAGGTATTCATATAGCAATAGCAATAGCACTTAGACTTATATACCACTTCACAATGCTTTACAGCCATCTCTAAGAGTCAGCATATTGCTCCCAACAATCTGGATCCTCATTTTTCCAGCCTTGGAAGGCTGGAAGGCTGAAAGGCTAAGGCAATCTTGAGCCAGTGAGGATCAAACTCCTGGCAATCAGCAGAATTAACCTGCAATACTGCATTCTAACTACTGCACCACTATGGCTCAATATAGAGACTACATAATCAGAAGTTTTCATATATGGTCTAAATAAGGTCACATTGTTTATATTTTTAAACTATCTTATTCACAAACTCTTATTCACAAACAATTTACATATGGGACTTTTATGCAATATAGGCTGTTGAAAGCCTCAGACACCTAATGCCAACACTATATTAAAAACAGATGGAAAATAATGGATCAGTATGTTAAGATATTTAAGGAGTTATTAAAATGTAGTCATAAATGCTGTGCTTTACCATAATCCATTAATAAGATGAAAACACATGCACCTGAAATTACAGTTAACACACACAGACAAAAAAATCCCAAATAACCAGTCAAATAAGAAATCTGACAAAAGAATCAGAGACTGTTCTAAACATAATATATACTCAATTATCATCATTAAGCAAAACATGCCCCTGCTTTGAACATTTGCTCAAAGAAGCCTTTCCATAGCCATAAGGATTGTCTTACTATTAGAGTAAATAAATATTTATATTGTTTTACTAGTAGAGCAAAGAAGTGAAATTTCTGAAATCAATCCAGTACTTATTTTCAGGCGGATTGAGATTAAATATTTTATATGAACTGGAATATCCTCTTCAGCACCATTAACCATAAGGGCACTGACAGATTACAAATAACTTATACATCTTGTACAGTTGAAGGCACTTGCTGCTTTTTTAATTACCGTATTTTTCGGACTATAAGGCGCACCTAAGAGCCTTAAATTTTCTCAAAAATCGGCCATGCGCCTCCAGGCCGCCTGTATAATCCAGTGCGCGGCTTATGTGGTGCACTGAGGTTCGCAAGAATCTGTAAAATGTTCGTGTGCGACTTTGGTAGGAGCGCTCGCTGATTGGACTGTCAGACCATTTCCTGCGGACAGCCGGACATAATAGTGTAGCGACTACTACCTGCGAGCGATAAACCAATCAGAGAAGCATTAGTAATATGTGCATACTAGCGGCATTATGTAATAGTACAAGTAGCTACCGGTACACTTTATCGTACCTCCATTACGGCGCTCCGGTAGGTGATAGCGTACCAGTATACTGCCAAAACGAAGCGATTTGTTGTCTAAGGACCCCGAAAATGGCAACCCAAGTGAAGAGACATGCTTACGAACACCCAGCATTCCCAACTACAGGCTATCCGTATGTGGTTGTAAATGGCAAGTAGAGCAGCTGCGACAAATCATAAATCATGAATCTCTGGTTCGAAGTGGAGGACAGCAAGAAAATGGAACTGCGCCAAGTTAAGACGAAGACGAGGTTTCCGCGGGACAAACGCAAGAGGGTCCAGAGTTATGAAGGACGCAACTTGAAACAATGGAGTTGACTTGAACAATGAAAGCGCGGCCGGGAGAAGCGTTTCTGCTACAGTCACCATTCGACTGAAAGGAAATATATGATAGCAGCAAGACATGAGAGATCGAGCACTTTCAAGGATGTCTGTCTTGCGGTGCTGTTCGTGTGTTAGTGAAAAGGCGTGCATCGTCCCATCCGTGCAAGGACTCTGTGGCGGCAGCAACTGCCAGTGGAATACAAAGAAAAGCTTGACCATGCAGTAACAAGATTACCGACAAAAAGATCCAGCCCAACCACATCACCAACATGGACGAGGTCCCCCTCACTTTTGGACATCCACATGAACCATACTATGGAGAAAAACCAGCACGATATCGATACATACCACGGGGCATGAGAAGTTGGTTTCACTGTTGTTCTTGGTTGCCACAATAATGACGAAAAAACTACAGCCTATGGTCATTTTTAAGAGGGAAGACACTGCAAAAGAAAAGTTTCCAGCTGGAGTCATTGTTAAGGCCAATCAAAAGGGTTGGATGGACGATGCCAAAATGAGAGAGTGGCTGAGAGAATGGTGTATGTAAAGAGGGACCGAAATGGTTTTTTCCAAGCATCACCGGTCCCTGTTGATCTGGCGACTTCATGTGCGGCCCATCTCACCACTACAGTGAAAAACCAAGGAAAGCAAATGAATTCAGAAGCTTGCCATCATTCCGGGAGGATTAACAAAAAGAACTCCAACCGGCTGGACATTGAATGTAACAGAGCGGTTCAAAGTGAAGTTGCGAGCGGCATGGAGCGATGGAATGACAGACGGCAAACACACCTTTACTAAGACTGGGAGGCAGTGTGGCGCGGTGAGTTACGCCACCATATGTGAATGGATTGTGGATACCTGGGGAAGGTATTGCTTTAACTGTTGTTCCGAGCTTTTGCGAAAGCTGGCATTATGCTGAATAATGGCACCTGGCAACAAGACTGGACTCCGACAATGATGAGAGGGAATCCGGCATGTTTGATGGCGAAATTGCCCAATTGTATTTGCTGAATGCCAATTCGGCCAGAAGGATGAGGACTTTGATGGATTTGTGGGAGAAGATTGATTAAAAAAAAAAAATGTGAATGTATGTGTTAGAATAGTTAGAATGAAGTTCAAATAAACTCGATGTTTTGCTTCTGTTACCTTTTTTTTGTAGACCGTATGTTTTAGCATGCATCTTATAATACGGTGCGCCTTATGTATGGGTTAAGTACAGAAATAGACCCCGTAATTGAGACTGTGCCTTATAATCCGGTGCACCTTATAGTGCAGAAAATACAGTATATCAAGAAATTCCTGTAAAGGGATGAATACTTTTCAAATAATTTTTACCTTCAAATTTGTTTTGCATTACACTGTCATCATATTGCAGTCTTTTCATTAGATACTACAGGCCACTTTGGTTAGCTGTATCATGTATCTGGATTTTATATAATTGTTTTTTTTTCCTGTAAAATGATTTAAAATGAAAAAGGCTAATATAAAAAAACAAACTCTGAGGGCCCAGACCTTGAAACCACGTTGTATCTTTCTTGCACCTGTCCTTCATATCTGAAGACAATTCTGCTACCTGGTGATTGTAATTTGAGAATAAAATTAAACATTCTAATAGAGAAACTTGATTTGATTAGAAGTATGCCTATTTCAGAATAGAGAGAAGAAGGCAATGTATTAGAATTGGTCTTAACTATTTATTTCAAGAGGAGTCCTTGTCAATGAGATATGCATATCCCAGCTTTTAGTGCTATACAGAAATGAAGGACCAATCTTGCTTTAATTATTGAAGGAATTACATTTGATACCTCCCTTATGAGTGACATCATTTACCTTCAAAGTTTTATTTTGAGCGAATTGACTGCCAGATGAGGCAAATAATACATATAGATAACAATATGTTGGCATTTGCTCAATGAATGAGTCAGTTGCCCATTTATCTTTAGTATGTAACTTTGTAAGATTTGACAGTAATTATCCAAGGCCAGTTATAAACTACTCACGCCAATCTGATTGAGGGAAAAAAAGAATCACATTACCAGTATTAAGCAATTAAGTCATCTTTCACATACTTGAAATACAGAATGTGGCTTTCTTGTCACATCTAAAACAGTGTCATGTACAATATTGATATTGATTGATACAACAAGTAACTGGGGTATTGACAGATAATGACCATTTCATGAAAACCTGGCATGCATATTAAAACTTTACTGTCATCAAATATTGCTGAATCAACAGTCCCAAAAGTAAATAAATGCAACATATAGTTTGATTTTATTTTGTGCTATATATTTATCAATTTGGCCTATGCTAAACAGTGAGGAAAATTGAATATCCAGGTCTAGTATCAGTTAATTGCATTTTACTATAAACTGAAAACATCTAGAATATGATTTCTTTTGTCATTGCCCCAAATGTTTGTAAAATTGTAGATTCTGATTAAGTTTTTATTCAGTGGAATTTTATTTGAGTAAAAATGAAATGAGATCATAACTAAATTTCACTGCTTTGATCTGCTATTTAAATGGGAAAAAAATCCATATTTTTTCTTCCAATTCCTTTGATTAATCAATGCCTTGACATTTTCCCGAGTTATCAACTGAGCATTCAATTGAATTGATGTATTTTCCCATTTTTGGGGGGATTAAACAAAAAAAAAATCCACAGGATTTAAACAAACTTTTACAAGTTAATGTATCTGAAACCTTCATAACACACTAGAGGCCAGTGGACCATTCCAGGGCATCAGAAACAGATTTTCTTTTTTTGATGGTCCCAAACCTTTGATCTTTTAACTACGGAAAAAGAGAAGCTTGTGATGGATTGCATATACATTTTGATGTAAAAACCTCAATTCCCTTTTATGAAGATTAAATCTCTATTATTCACAATGAATTGTGATGAGCAAACTGAGAGATATCTGTCCAGATATATTATAAAGTACTGATAAAATTAGAACACTTAAATTGTAATATAAAACATAGTATGAAATTACTGTCAAATCCTTTGCTTTCTAGATATCCATCTTCTAGGAAACTGGATGATGATGATATTCATAAAATGTGTAGGGGATGCGGTTTTCTTCCCCCTTGTTTCTTAAAATACGCTATTAAGGGATAAGAAGAAAGCGGGGAATCCTTACTGCATTGCTTGTTTATCAAGAATCTCAGGTGCAAGAAATCAGGAACCAAGGCTATTCGAAAGAGTACAAGTTTAATATATGCTAGCTGACTACTAAGAAACTGAACTATTAATGGTCAAGGCAAATTGGCAGTTGATAATGGAATTCAAGGAAGGCTGGCCTCTTGTGGGCACAAAGTAACATTTGACCCCTCATTTGGGTCGATCTTCAAGACTAAGATGGAGTGGCATATACATTTAATAAATAAACAATCTTATTAGAAACTGAATACAAATATGTTAATATTTGCCATGTTGCTTAATTTATTAGGTGAGAAATTCATCTACGCTTCTCTTTAGCACCCTCATTACAAGAATATTTGGAGTGAAAAGAGGAAAGGATGAGAGCTCAAAGAAAAACAGGTATGTTTATTTTAGTAAAGAAATACTTCTGTAAAATGTATCGTAGTCGAACACAAATTTATAAAGTTTGATTACATGTAAATTTATATGTGAAACATAATTTTACCAAAAGATATGGAGCCTTGTTTCAAAAATGATCTTAAAAATTACATACATTTGGATGCATTGATTGTATCCTTTAATTACATGGACAACAATTTTTTTTCCAAAGTTTTTATTTTATTTTATTTGTCAATCACGTACAAGATAATTTAGTTTTAACAGTAGTTTGTCATGTACCACTGAATCAAAGGAAGAAGTCTATGTAAATTGTGTCTATTGCTTTACCCTGGTCGAGTAGATTAGTCTATATATTTTTACAGTGTAGGAGTTATAGGCTGCAGGATAATTTTTTCCTGAAACCAAATTGTTTTTGGGAGAATAGGTTGTTTGACTCTAAGTGGAGGGTGATGAACTGGTTAATGATTGATTCCATGGCTTTGCGCATGACACAACACAGTGAGATTGGTCTGTAGTTTTCAACCAGGCTGGGGTCACCTTTTTAAAGATAGGGATGACCATCGCTAAGGATCATAGGTTCAGTAAGGAGCTGGTTTTGAATGATATGTCATATATAATGCTTAGGGATTCTGCTATTCTTTCTCAAAAACATTTGGTGAGTATAATAGATCCTTTCAAACTGAACACAAGTATAATTTCAGAAAGTCTTTGTCATGTAAGTATCCTGAGAAATATGAAATTAACTTTAAAGTGCTATAATATATGTAACTACATAAAGTTTTCAAAATGTTGCATGAATTTAACAGCTAAAAGTGTTTTGTTGCTGATTTTAGTTTGTACTTGGTGTCTGATGCAGCTTGCTGCTGTATTCAGCAATACAGTGTTGCTGGATTCCAGTTGTTCCACTATTGTTTTTCCATTCTGTCAGTATCCTGGTGAAACTTTTTGCCATGGTTGTCACTGAGATCTAGATTATTGGGAAAGAAATCCAAATGTGAATGCAGAAAATGAATCTTCAGTGATAGATTGCACTTCATGATCTTGTGTGCTGTAAAAAGTTTGTCAATCAGCTGAATATAGTTTGGTGCTCTGTAGTTGCCAAGAAAATTATCAATGACATTCTTGAATTGCTGTCCAGGCAATTTTATCTGGCTCCACTCATGGACCCTCAAACCACTTGTCATTGAAGACATATCTTAATCTTGGCATCAGTTATTCTTGGAAGCACCTGTCTCAAAAAAACAGAAACCTTCATCTCTCTGCTTCATTACTTTCACAAAATTTTTCATCAGTGCAAGTTTTATGTGAAGTGGAGGCAAAAATACCTTTGTTAGGTCAACAACTGGCTTGTGCACCATATTTTTCTGTCCTAAATCAAATATAGGAGTGGCCATTTGTTTTTAATCTATTGTAGTACTTTTGCACAGCTGCCTCATTTGCATATGTAACAATTGTACTTGCTATATCCGAGCTGCATTCCAAACAGCAGAACTGCTGCTATTAGATCTCCACAAATATTCTAATTGTACAAACATTTCTTGCAATAGAATAGACTACATACCATCAATTACATTTTTGCAGGCATCTGCACATCTTAAAATTTCTCTCTCCATTTCCCTATTGTTAGCAAACATTCAACCAAAGAATATCAATTCATCTACTTATTCTAGTTTTTCATCGGTTTTGCATCATTTCCAATCATTCCTCTGTTTTTCACATCAGACACAACCTTGGTGTATGATATGTTAACCATCAGATCCACACTGCTCCTTATATCATATAGTCTAACACAGACCTGGGCATTTTATGGCCTGTGGACCGACAGGCAGTCCCACTCCAGGCTGCGGCAGAGGGCAGTACATTTCCAGTAGTGGGGACTGGGGGGCCGGATAGGAATGGGGCATTGATGCGATATTGGCATCAGTGGTGGGATGGTGGTACAGCTTCAGAGTTGGGGATGGGGTGGTGCCAGCATCAGGGCCAGGCTGCCTTTTACAACAATCCTAGTTGTCAAATGGCCCCTTGGGAAAATTAATTGCCCACCCCTGGTCTATCATTTATGGCAATTCATTCATATTTTTAGCCCCAATTGCAACATGTATTCACATCTCCAACAGATACATTTCTAATATCATCACAAACATTTGGCTTACATTGCATATAATGCATTAAAATTATCATCTGAATCATCTGGAAAAAAAATCCTCTGAATCACCATCTGAAATCTATGTCTTCTCGGTCATTATTGAATTTTCACTAAGCATTCTATTAATTATTGTGTTTATATCTTGTGTTTCTTCAAAAGGATCTAGAACTATAACCTTTATGGAGATGGGAGTCTCAAAACACGAAACATCATGCATACATATATACAAATATACATACATATATACATTAATTATCATTCTCGAATGAACATCAGCTTCCTTTTCGGTTCTCATCTAGTTTCCACAATGATAGTATGACAGGAATGTTGTTTACTAGTTGATGCATCTTTGTATTATATATGTTGTTTATATATAACATAATATATTATATTTTATATAATATAAATATATATTATAATTATATGTTGTTTACTAGTTTATGCATCATATATTCATTCAACAAGGAGCTCTTCTCCTTTGTTATTCTTTAGTTTGAACCAATCTTTCTTATTGTATTTTCTCATGTGCTGCTCAACTTTCTGTAGTGGGACTTCTTTAAAAGCTGCTTTTTTTTGTAGAGGCAAATTTCTGACCTTTAGGGATAACTGCTACATAATCCCCCTTAAAAAGGTGCAGAACAGAACCTTATATATCTTTAGTAACATTGTCACAAGAACAAGTGGCAATTGTTCCTTACCTAGAAAGAAAGCTTTTTCAGAATGCTAATCACAATATTGTTTCAAGATGGGGCTGTTTGGTAGCAAAGCTGTGATATTCTTCCAAGGCTGCACTCAAAATTGTAGTCAGCTGAGATTAGTTTTGATATCCTGGGAATGTCTTAAACAATAAATGCAAGAGGTAGGATGTTTCTACAACTACAAAGCTAGTACATGCTTAAATAACATTTAATATTTTTTTAACATTAGAAAAATAATGTTAATCAGTCTCCTGCATTAACAAATGATTGTATTTGGGATGGTTTTTTTTATCCTTTGCACTACCTGATATATTTACCTCCATCATTAAGAAGTGCTGGCTTTTCACAGCGGCTTAACTTATGCCTAAATACACAAAGGTATCATAAATAGCAAACTAACAGATACTGGGAGAGTAGGGTATAAAAGGGATCAAAGCCAACAGACCATGCAATCATTTCAGAATCTTGGCTGGCTGCTCTTGTAAATAAGAGAGCTTCTAAAGCAGAAAGCATTACTGTATTTATATATGCCTTGACTGACAGCTCGGTTATTAACTTTATAGAAACACAGGCGAGGCAAGCCCTTAGGAATGTTTGCTTGATCGGTTTCTGTCTGAAAGAAAGTGGAAGCCAAGGTACAATAGCTTGTTCTCTGTTTCCCCAAAGTATTTATTTTAGAACCATGCAGTATAAAAGAGTGTTTTCTGAAGTCAATGAACTTAAGCAGTGTTGTTTGATTTCTGGTATTTAAGCATGTTGCCTTGCTGTTCCTTGAAAAACAAACACCACATTCATCAATCTTTTTTTTTTCATTTTACTGATGTTGAATTATTTTACATTCTTGTACATTCTTTTTCATGCCTTAATAAATTTGAATGATATCTGTGAATAATTCACAAAAATAATTTGTAACTCAAGTGACAAAGTAGACATGATGCCTAAATTGTTTTCTTTATTGTCCTACAACAGAATCTTAACTGTTATAGGTAGTACTCGACTTACAGCCATTAATTTAGTGACTGTTCAAAGTTATAACTGCACTGAAAAAAGTGACTTATGTGGTTTACACGCTTATAACTGTTTACACGCTTATAACTGTTGCAGCATCCTCATGGTCATGTGTTCAAATTTGGGCTCTTGGCAACTGGTGTGTATTTATGACAGTTGCACTGTTCTGATATCCTGTGATCATCATTTATAACCTCCCCAGCTGGCTTTTCTGACAAGCAAGTCAATGGGGGAAGGCAGATTTGCTTAACAGTCACATGATTCATTGAACAATTACAGTGATTTGTTCAACAGCTGTGGCAAAAAAAGGTTGTAAAATGGGGTACAACTTGCTTTATAACTGTCTTGCTTAGCAATGGAAATTTTGGGCTTGGTTGTGGTCATAAATTGAGGACTACTTGCCATACTGGATTACTGCCACATTGCAATCTCTCTCAAATCTTTGTTATTTTTAAAATTGTGCTTAAGTTGGTGTGGACTACAATATCTCCTACAGTCACTAATCTTTGCAAAGGTATAACTGATAATTTTTTTTGTAATATCTATTTAAACAACTTAGCTGGTTATATTGTTCCACAATAAGGTCCTATCTTTGTATCAGCACACTTTTGCATTTCATTTTAGCTTGTATTTGAATGCCTTTAAAATATATATCTTTTATATTCCCTGTACATATTTATTTATTATATTTTAATCCTACCTTTATTACTTTATAATTAACTCAAGGCAGTGAACATATAAAATAAACCTTCCTGTTCCTCCTCCCTCCCTAACAATAGCCCTGTGAAATAGGTTGGGCTGAGAGAAAGTGACTAGTCCAAAATCACCCAGCTGGTTTTTATGCCTAAAATTGGACTAGAACTCAGTCTCCTGCTTTTTAGGCTAGTACCTTATGTCCTACATCAAACTGGCTTATTCAAAAAAAATTTTTAAATAAAAATGTTGTATGCTTGTTTGTTAAAGTATAATTCTTTTAATTACTTGGAAAAAAAATTCTGGTAGAATACCTGCTTTGAATGTTTTTCCAAGGAAGACTTGTGTAGTCTAGCACAGGAGTCGCCAAATTTTTGGACCTCAGACCACCAAACTCATAATTTTAAATCCCATGGATCACTAATATGAATTTTGACTGACGGTGACTTGCTGACGTTGGTGGAAAAGCCGGTCCCATATTCCAGAGCTACAGTAGTCACAGGACTGACCCTTTGGTCATCCTGGAGCAGCTGCTCCTCCACCCGGGTGCACCGGCCTGCCATGGAC
>BHFT01015393.1:0-10351 GCA_004320025.1 Laticauda laticaudata | reverse complement strand
ACGCTGAGGAGGAGTCACATGGTGGAGGAGGAGCGTTCCACAAATCAAGCTCAGCCTGTGAATGCGGAGACTAAGCATCTCCCACGACTGGATGCTCTGAACAGCTCACAGGAGAACTGGTATATTCCATTCAAAGCAACTGGATTTACAGTTACACACATACCTCCCTGAACTTTCTAAAATCCATAATAGGTAGAGTCTATTGTTACAAAGAACCACAGAAAATAATGACTTTATCTAAACCTGAATGCAGAACTAGTTTGATTTTAGCTTGTCCGAACTAGTGCAAGCTAGAACAAATACCATTCCCATATTTATATATCGCAAGAAGTTACCATTTGTTCAAAACTGCAAGCACACATTTTTTAGAAGAAAAAAGAAGAAAAGAATTATAGAACAAATCTCTTCTCAGAATTCCATAACATCACTAGCCATTTATGTTAATCCTAAAATAATCCTAGAATGAGCCTATGATAGGTATATGTTATCAATGGATATATTTAACAAAGATATATTTATTTGTTTGTTTATTTGTCAAACATGTACAAGATAACAAGTATAGGTATGAACATAAACATGAACAAAGGAAGTAAATAGAGACAAAAGGGGACAGTAAGACTGAAACCTTACTATATTTAGGATCGTCCTATCACTTCACATTAAAAAGAAAAAAATAGTGGTCATATTTTAAATTTTAATCATCTATATTAAAAGGAAGTAGGTTTATAAAGGACCAAACAAAATGATATAAAGAGTGTGCAAAGTTACTAATGCAATCTCCTGCAATAGTAAACCAACATTAGCTAATTTGGACATTCACAGGCAATAAGATATCTAATATTTTTATTCTAAATTGTTATTTGAATAATGAAGAATAATGTCTTTAGTAAATAGGTGTTCCATCCCCCAAAGTGATACTTCTGAAGTTAGCTCTGAACCAATTTGCTTTTGTACAGAAAGTTACATTAAAATAAATAAAATTAAGAATTGTTTATTATAAATAATCATTTAATGAAAGTTATATTTTGCTGGCTCTGATAATTGGTAACTCAGTGTTGAAAAATTGATCTATGCAGTCCAATTAACTAGGTCAAGGAAATATGACCTATATACAACATCCTAAGATAATTTTTTGTACTTAACTTCTAGTACAAACCCAAACTACCTGGTTAATTTATTATTAATTCACAAACTAGATTGAGTATATATTGTGAATGAGGCCATTATATTTTGAACCTATAGTTAAAAAGAGAGGTAACAACCACAGACTACAAATGACTACCTCACCAGGATTCTCAAATTCAACATAAATACTTCATGAGGACTACTAGTTCATTAGCCTAAGCCTCTTCCTATATTAAGTATTTACTCACAAGAGTAGAGACAAGAGACCTGCTGTTGGTAACCAGAGGACTCTATCAGTGGTGATAGTAGGAGGATCAAAAATGTGGGTTGAGGCACCTTCATCCAGGACTGGAAACCTACTCTGTCTGGAACTGTTACTGTATTCTGTACTGAATGTGGTGGATGCCACAACGTTGAATTTTTCAGCAAAAGGCTGGGGCATGCTCTGTTCAATTACAGCTCTAGGAATAATACCTGGCTACAATTAAGCTACTGGCCTAATCTAGACAGTCCTTCTCTGACTAAGGAATGAGTGAGCTGTTTTTTTAAATTGTTGTGGCCATCAAGTAAGTTGCCCATCCTCTTCTTTCTATACATGACTCTGCCAACCCATTCATCTTGCTTGTTGCACTCAGTAAAAAAAAGGACAGGAAGGAAGACTGCTAACTTTTGGGCCAGCTGAAACATACAAGCTTACTTATTCTTTGATATATTGTTCAGTTAGAACATTGCCTGAAATGCCATTGAATTGTGTTTCTGAATTCTACTTGAAGGTCTGATCTACAGTGTGGAGACTAGAACTGAGATCTTTTCAGTGATGTCACCCCATATATAGATCTCTCCTCGGAAACATGGCCTTAGTACTAAAAGCTTTGAAAGTCATAGTTGCTCACCCAGGTGTTAATAGCTCAACTCAATAGGATACCTATTATTAAAGGACTGTTGCCCCTGTAACTTAAACATTACATGCTTGCATTTATTATGCTATTTATTGTAGATTATTTTTCCCTTTGTTTTTCCTCTGACTTTGCTGGAAGGAACAGTGAAAAGTAGCATACATATCAAATGAACAACACCACAGTCTTTTGCATGAATTCCAAGACTTACACACTGAAATAAACCTGTACAGATTTTAATCTGGGGAAGAATACACATTGATTATATCATTGGTACATTGTGGACATACTTGTTGCATAAATTAGCCAACCCAAGGATAAACTCACTGTTCAAGTGCACACACTGCCATGTTTTATAGCCAGTGATTAACTGAACAAACAATAATTTGCTAAGTGATCACAATGAAGTCAGAATTTTGTTTAGTGCAAAATGTGATGAAATATTGAATATACAGCTATAGGAGGAAGAAAATAAAAATGCCTGTATCAGTTGAAAGGTTTAATCATCAACTGACTGCAAGTTTGGTCAGTATTCTGAAAAGCTTCCACACCGGAAAAGAGTAGAAAATGTGTGCCTTCATTTCTACCTGTGGCCATAATATGATGCTGGTGGAACTGTTCCGACATTCATTATCCTCAGCTTTTAAGTCAGCCTGTCTCAGAAATGCCTGCAATTATGTGACTTAGCAGATCCACTGGAAAACTTTTTCCCCCGCACACTCTCCGCATGGAGCAGGAGATCACGACCATCAAATTCTGAGAAGCAGCAGAAAGAGAAATTTCAAGGCAACTATTTATAAAAGTACAAATACAGAGGGGGAAAAAGAGCTTTGTGCATTCTCAGAAGATCAATCGGTGTATTTATTAAGACATGAACTCTTACAATTTGGGAGGAAACAAAATCCCACTGAACAATGATGGATTTAACTCCAGTATTGCAGTTTTAGTCACTTGGGGGGGGGGGGCGGTAGGGATAGTGGAGGAATTTTTTTTTCTGCATAGGCACAGGCTAGGCTTTTAGTCCATGGAAGATTTTTGACATCTAAAGTGAAAGAAAAAACAAAACCCGAGACTGATGTGGGAGACTGTTTTTCAAGACAACAGCAACCCCCAAACCACCTTTCCCAGTGTCCCCTTGATCCTTTCAGCAGAGATGAGAATGAATCTGGCCACGAACCATTTCTAAACTTGGAGGACGCCGCAAAGATAATAAGGAATTCCTCTAATAATAAGTATATTATTATTATTATTATTTTATTATTATTATTATTATTATTATTATTTATTATTATTATTATTATTATTATTATTATTATTATTATTATTATTAATTCTTTGCATTCCACCACTCTGCATCCAGACACAAGCCAGGAACCGCCGACCACCGCTGCCTCCAAACTTTCAAGGACAACAGCAAAGACCGCCCTTCAACCTTTCCCTGCCTCGGGCTCCTTCTTTCCCGGAGGGTCTGGTTTCTGGCTTTGCTCAACCCGGAAGCCGCCAGCTGACGAAGAAGAAAAAGAGAGAGAGGGAGGTGGCGCCTTCACACCGCTCGCTTGTCTCCCGACCACACGCTTTCATTTCCGCGAGAAAAACTGCAGGGCCGTATAGGCAGCTGAGCTGAGGAGAGTAGGAGCCTTCCTATACACCCGCACGCAAACCGGCGGTCAAAACAAAAAACAAAACAAAACAAAACAAAAACAAGATTCCAGCCAAGGGCGGGAGAGGACACGCCAGAGAGAGAGAGAGAGAGAGAGAAAGTCACTCACCGGGCGATCGTGCACCGGTGCCTGCGGGCGCAGCGTGCTCGTGGCCAACCTCACATCAGGAGCTTCCCTGCCGAACTTCATCTGCCGCCCTTACGGCTGCCGTAAGTCTTTTCCCTCGCGCGTCCTGATTTGCCCTGGCTCTCCAAGTCAGATCCGAAAGCGTCCGAGGTGAAAGAAAATACGGGACTTAAGAACCGCTGCCGTCGCCCCTCCGCCCTGCCGTCATCGCCACCCACCAGCCGCGGTAGAATGGAGAGCTGCGGATGGTCCGCACAGATCGCTCCCACCGGGTCCTAGCGCCGGCCTCCATCCACTGGGAAGCGTCCGTGAGGGGCAACGCAGAGGCTTTTGAATTTGAATGGATTAGTCGTGCATAGAGAGAGATAGCTCGGAAAAATTTGGGGAGGGGTGCAATGGAGGAGAGGAATTAAAACTGGCCCGCCTCACTTGGATTTTATCTTGGAAACAGCTGCTCGGGTTTTTCAAGAATGAGAACATCTTTGATCGACTTTTGTCTTTCCTGGCTGACTAAAATAGGCTGGCGAGTTCCATGCTTAAGGGAGGTGGGTGATGATGGCATTGTATGATTACTGAAAATATTATACCTCAACACAAAATATCCTTTTAGTTGTACTCCTGTTACAAAGTGCCTTTCGGAACACTTAGAGGATTTTTTTGATATAGGTATATTTGCTTGATATAGGTCATTGATTTGTGTGCTGTTTTGTTTTTTTTCTCATTTAATATCTATATGAAACTATTGGGGAGGTCACTCAGATCTTTCCAGTTCCCTCAGGTATGTTTTATTTATTTATTTTTGTCAATTGTTTGCAGATAATAGGTATAAGTAAAAACATAGTTATGAATACATGGATACATATAAAAAAAACAAAAAAAATAAAAGAAACAATAGGACAGGGACTGTAGGCACCTTGGTAAGTTGAGTAAGTCCTAGCTCTACTGCTTTGTATCTTTCAGATACAAGGAAACAATTAACATCTTAAACATGGCCTAATTTCAGTAGGCTGAAAAGTGGAGAACAAGATGAAATTAAATTGTTGGTCAGGAAAAAAGGTTGGGATCTGAAACTGAGGTGGATCTTCTTCAGGAGGCTTCAATACCTCAGTAAAAATGCTTCTTGAACCTCCTCCTGGTTGTCACTGGATTTGCAAGGGTCAGCTGAGTTGAAGAGTACGTTCACACAATTACAGCTAGTGCACCAATTGCAAATTATACTTTCGCCAACCAGACTAAAAAAGACCCCTTAAAAATTCAGTTGATGCACAGTGGATCAGCCAGATTGCTGACCTATCAAAAGTGAAGGATCCAGTTGTTCCTGCACTGAAATATCTTGGCCACCAATTGCCTGCTAGACATCCTTTAAGATTATTTTTAATAGCTCTAAGTTACTTGTTGGCATTCATATCTCAGTTGCTGGCATTTTTTTTCATGTCTTACTCAAATTAAAGTTAGGGTTTAATAAAGCTTTAAAAGTATTTCTACCAGCTGATTGCCAGAACACTTGCATATAGTGGGTGGGTGTTGCAAGAAGATCAGATTAATGAAAGCAACATCACAGGATAGTAAATAAGTTCCACCTCTTTCCTGGATGCATCACATCACACATGTCTCAACAGAGTGAAACTTGCAGCAATATTCCATGACATTGCTTTTGTCATTGTGATACTGTAGGCGCATATATGCCAACCCTATAGGCACATACATGCCAATACCCCAAGCCAAATCATTTTTTAATAGTTATAAAGCTGAACGAGATTTCTTGTTCCTAATCCTTTTCGCGCACTCACTCTCTGAATCCCTTCCACACCATAGATTCAGATTTAGAAATCAAAACAATTCTTTCATAGAGGATATTGAAAGGTTAAATGTCTGACCTCTTCAGCTGGGATATCTCACAGCCCAAGCTACATCAAGAATAACTATGAAGATAAAATGGTGGTGGAATCTGAAAAAGTCCACTATGAAATGTAGACGAAAAGGAGAGGGAAATGTAATAAACGATAAAAATAGCATGTATGGTATGCATTAATATAAATTAATAATAAAACCTGGGACTGTGAAGATCGGATTTCACATTGTCTGCTCAGGAAACCTGAGAAAGCTGCATTGTGACGGAACAACTCATTCACCATCTGTTCCATACCAATCACAGTACGGAATTTTCTTGCATGTTAATGGCTATTTCTACACTATTGGTAGCATGAGGAGCTGTACGTTCTTACTATATTTCTGACTAATTGTCATAGAGAAGTACAAGTAGTCCTCGACTTACAAGCATTCATTTAGTGACTGTTCAAGGTTACAATAGCACTGAGAAAAGCGACTTATGACCATTTTTCACAGTTACAACTTTTGTAGCATTCCCATGGTCATGTGATCAAACTTCAGGCGCTTGGCAACTGGTTCATATTTATGATGGTTGCTATGTGCCAAGGTGATGTGATCCCCTTTTGCGACCTGACAAAACCACTTAGATAACCAGATTCACTAAACAACTGGGTTACTAACTTAACAACTGCAATGATTCACTTAAGGCCCGGTCCCACTGGCCAACGGATGCAAAACGTATGCATAAAGGACACAGCGGACGAGCAAAATTTAAGGGGATGGATCCATCCATTGTCATCCGCTCCAATAAAAGTGGAGAAAATTTGCATAAACAGAACGGAAAAGAATGGAAAAAGAACGGATGTGGGTAGTATGTAGAGGGGATGTTAAATGGTGTTTCATAGGCAAGCCAGCAGATGAAAGCGGATGGAGTGGGATGAACACTCCGAAGGGTTCTGAGGGAGAATTTCGAAGCGGACGCATTAGCGGAAGGGGCAGATGCATAGCGGATAAAATGGATGCATCACGGACACCTATAGGAAACAAAGGGGATGCCACGCGGATGTATATCGGATGCAAAGCATTCACTGTGCATGCAGGGGGAGTATCGAATGCGATCAGCTCCGCGGATAAAAAGGATGTAGTAAGCACGCAGCACAATACAGGGGAAACACATGCTGCCAGATACATCTTGCAGGAACACCAATGTTCGTTAGTCAGGCAAGAAGAGGAAGATCCGTGGCCTACTCGTTCAAACCCTGGCGAGGTGAAAGAAGGGCAGAACCATCATCCTACCCCTGGCACCTGACTCTGAAGCTGCTGCTGCTACTGCTCCCCTGTGGTGCACCAGCCCTAAGGCCCTCAAGGTCCTCAAATCCTCTGCTGAAGGCCCTGCTGCTCAAGCCCCTGAAGGCCCTGAAACAATCTCACAGAAGGCCCTGATACTGAAGCCCCTGAAGGCCCTGCTGCTCAAGCCTTCTGAAGGCCCTCCTGCTCAAGCCCCTGAAGCCCTGCTGAATCCCCCTACCAGAGGGAGGAAGAGGCAAGGAAGGAAAGGGAGAGAGGAAAACAGTACACTTGTTTCCGAGGAGCATGAGGATGAATGCTGGAATGGCTGAGGGAGAAACGAGTACCTCTGGAGAAAGGCCACAGACTCTATCTCGACACCAAGAAAGAAGCATAGCAGCTTGGAGAGCAAGGCAGAGAGCCTGGGGTACACTTCAGATAGTACCCTTGGAAGCAACATGCACACCTGGTATGGCAAGCTACACCTCAAGAAAAAAATCCGGGCAGGCCACTGTCAACCTCACTGACCGGGAGATGTAACATCATGGCCAAGTGCGGTTTCCTGGAGGGTGAGATCCGCCAACCGAGAGCAGCCCTTCTGAGACCCCTCTCCCTCAGACAGCCCACAGTACAGCCAGTCCTCTTTCCAGCAGGCACAGCTACCCTAATCCAGGCAGGTATCTTCAGAGGGCCCCACAGCAGAGACCCCCAACAGCTGCACTCCCCAGCCGGCGGACTGGGAGGATCCCTGTGGTAGGATACACCCTGCTGCCACAAATGGAGAAGAGCAGCAGCCACCAGAGGCCAACCCACTCCCACCCCCACCCCCAGCTCCAGAGGATTGCAGGCAGAGAGTTGCAAGACTGGGTGGCCAGGACCCACCAGTGTGCTGTTGGAGATCAGGGACACAATAAGACCAGCACAGAACTTTTCTCTTTCTCAGCTGGTCCACTTAAGACAGAGCATCTCGGTCCGCCACACCTTCATTCACCTACTGTGAGCCAGACCCTGAGGGACCACTGCCCGAGGCCAGTACCAGGTGATGAAGCAGAGATCACAAGCACTTCTGCACAACCCTCAAGGCCCAGCTTGAAGCTGGCCCTACCCAGTCCAGGTTCTGCTCTCCTCCACCCCAGGCGATGTCACAGCCCTTCCACAGCTTTCAACACCCCTCACCTACCAAGGCTATGACTACCAGTGTTCCCACAGCAAACAACGACTCTTCCATGTCAGGCCCAGGTTCATACAATGCCACAGATGCCATCCTCACCAGCTGCAGACCAGACAGGCCCACCTACATCCTCCCATACTCTTCCTCCATCCCACAGCCAAGCCCGTCAAGGACAATCTGTCATCAGTATTGGGCCTGAACATCTCAAGTCCCTTGATAGAAAGGGCCTCTCAACCTCACGGGACTGAGTCAGCTTCGGACAGCTTCCCTGAACATACCACCAACCTGTTATACCTCGGGCCAAGCACCCCAATAGGTGCTTCAGACCAGCCACTCCAAGCCAACAGCCACCTTCCACAGTCCCGGCGCTTTACAGCTGAGCACCATGACATGACTCAGAGTGACTGAGAATAGTGTCAGAGAGACTGAGTTGTTCTATCTTGTTACGTTTAATCTTGCTAAGACACTTAATACAAAGTTTACTTGGTTCATTTTGCTTATTTAATAAAGTTCATACAAAGTTTATCTTTGCTTAAAAGACATTAGTTTACTTGGTACATTTTTTTTACTTAATAAAGTGTTGCGTGAAACTTTGAAAAAATGGTTAAGCCTTTGCATGCTTGTGGGATAGATAAGGATAGTGGTGGGATAGATAACCTCCAGTGCAAACCATAGGTGGACTGTATGGTCCACCATCCCACGTGATCCAGATGATTTTTTTCTCCCCTTTTTATTAGAAAAAAATCCAGTTGTCTTGCTATGGGGTCTTCTACATACTCTAGACATACTCAGACATACCTAAAATATACGAGATACACCCTAAGATACAAACACATTTTGTCCATTTTTAATACTTTTATACAAGAATGGATATGGTTACATCCTTTCCTATTTCCGTGCTACTAACACTGTGTAGAACGTTCCGTTAACCTTTTGTTTCCTCCCTCTTTCCGTTTTCAATGCAGCGGACTGTGAGACTTCAGGGGATGGCAGAGGATGCAGAGAGGATTACAGCGGACGTTTAACGATGATAACGGACATAGAACGTTTGTTGCCCGTATATGTCGCGGATGTACATTGTACGCAGCGGGAAAGTTCATCCGTTCAGTAACGTTTTTGCAGCTCAAAACTTCTTGCGCGATGAAATTGCAGCTGGACGGCTCATGCTCGATGGATAGAGCCGTATGAAACACATATGCAGTGAGTACACAATGGATGCATAGCATTATTCACAAAAAATGGATGGCAAGCTTTTTTTAACGTTTTACATCCTCTTTGCATCCGTAAGTGCAGTGGGACCAGGCCTTAAACAACTGTGCCAAGAAATGTCGTAAAATGGGCAAAACTCAGAACAAATGTCTCACTTTAACAACAGAAATTTCTAAGTCAATTGTGATCATAAGTTGAGGACTACCTGCAATGGAAAATGTCAAAGGAGCTACAATATATATTCATGGAATCTTGGTGAAAAGAAAAACACATCTTCATATCTTTTTCATCAAATTAAAAACAGTATGTACTTGAGTTCACCCAAACCTCTTTTGTGCCATCTAACATCCTTTTCTTTATGCATGTGTGGTTATCCTATCCTACCCTATCCATCTTTGTTCTAATTCTAATATATGTATGTTTGTATGTATATGTATGTTTTCTTAAGTTTTCGTGGATACTTACAGGTATGGTATTCAGCTTTGTTCAGGTATTTTCCCACATCATTATAGTTGTGCTTTTAAAGTTGTCGCAACGTTTCGGCAGAATCTTATCTGCCATCATCAGGCTTCTGTATTGTGTGCCTCTGTGAGTGAGACTTTTACAGTTGTTTCAGTTTTAAATTTGGGGCTTAGCCTACTGCTGTGCCAGAATGGTTTTATCTTCATCCTGATTGGTTGGGAGTCTTGGTCTGTGTTTACTCATCTTGGAGTTTGCTGTGTTCTGCTTGATTGGTGTTTCTAATATCTTCTGTCTGTTTTGTGGCTTTTTTTGTCTTTATTGGCTGGCAACATTATGTTCCTGTATTGGAGGCTTTTAGTGCTGCTTGGCTCCAAGTAAATGGACAACTATCATTAATTAGGAAGCTAGGTTCTGGGTGCCTGGTTGGGGTGTGTTTGAGCAGGAGGTATCGGGGGGGATCTGTTTGTGCCCAGGTGTTTTCCTGGCTTGTGGTGTGGAGATTTAATTGTTTCACAGAAGTGTGATTGACTTGGAGTTACACTGTGTTGTTTAAGTGTTCCCTTTATTTTTTTGAGCAGTGTATA